>VWZS01001907.1:128972-139925 GCA_013397075.1 Rhabdornis inornatus | reverse complement strand
CACGCTCGCAGCCCCCGCCGCCCGCATCCCGGGGCGCCGCACGGCGCTCCCGCGCTGGAACGGGACACAACGGGATGGGGCCGCCTCATTTCGGGTGACACGGGTGTACCCACGCCCTGGACACGGCACAGCATGTGAACGACATATTAACGCCACCGCCTCCAGCCAAGCCTCACTGCCTCCTCTCGCTTCTCCCTGGGCCAGGAACGCTCTGCAGGCGGACAAATTCCTTCTGCCTGCACTCTCCGTTCAGAAGAGCAGCAGCCCCAGCTGTACCAGAGCAAAGGGCTTTGTTCTCTCAGCCACTGCAGGTTCCTGGCTTTTGTCATCAAATCTTCATTATGGATACTCATCAAGCCCCAAACCAGTGTGATTTGCTAAACCACAAGGCCTGGAGTTCACTTGAAGAGCAAACATTCTGCCATCAGACCAAGTGTGTTCACTTCTGCATGACAGCCTCCACCAGCACAAAGACTAAACCTCTGCTTGGGCACCTACAATGCCCTCAGTGCTCAGCAGCCTCAAAACAGCATCCAAAGAGCTTCCAGAAAGGAAACAGGGCAACAAACATTGCAGAAAGGGCAAGAGAAACAGTGATGAATCGCTTTCCTGGTAAGCTAACACCCAGTAATTGATCAGCTACAAATTTCTGGGGTGGTAGGAACCTGTACAGGTGCACAGCAGTCCCCACAGCTGACAAGTCATGGTCTCAGCAAGACAGCAAGCTGTGAGACACATTATCTGCCTCAACACAAAAAGATTTACCGTTTTCCTCAACACCCTTCTCCCACAAGGCAGCCTGTAATTCCCAGATGCAGCTAACAGCAGTCAGTTAGCTGGAAATGACTAGTTGCGGTTTCAGGCTACGATAGATGGCACTCAGTGGTAACCCTTCCCTCCCTCTCTCCATTAATAATCCTCCTCCCTCCAGTTACCAGAAAATACAGCAGTGCTGCCTTCTGCCTGCCCCTCTCTCCTCCCTCCAGGCTACTCCTTTGGAGAATTGGCTCCACAGCTGGATTGTAAAATAATCCAGCTGTTCCTATGACAACATGCTGGCAGTGGGCAGAGATGACGCCAGCACGCAGTGTTGGCCCATTCACTACCAACACCCAACTCTGTTTTGGTTTGGGAAGCATTTGTTTTTCTATGTGGGCAGCTCTGCCAAGTACATTTCTGAAGGCCGGAGGGGCAGGAGGAGCCACAATCCCAGAGATGCCAAGAAAGTTGCTGGCTCTGTGATTTACCCTTGTTTTGGTTAGGCTTTTATTTTTTTTTTTTGCCCCAGCTCCATCTGATGTGAGGATAAAAATCCCTCCAGCAATCTTGCAGCTGCACACAATCTTTGCAAGACTTGATCCAGAGCCTGATTTGAAAGTCGCAGTGCAAGACTTTGCGTGTCAGGCTTCCACAGGAAAAAAAAAGAAAAGCCTTGGGTAGAACCAATAGGGGCCACACAGTCTTTATTTTAATATCTTGCCTGTCAGCAGAAGGCTTGTGGGGTAGAGGGAAACAAAGTGAAAGCTTGCTCCATGTAAAGAATTAGCCAAACACCTGGCTGGACTCACCCAGCCTCTCCAGCTCTGGCAGGAGCTGGCTCATGTACCGAGGGATTTGGGCAGAGGCCATTAGCAGGAGCAGAAGGACCTTCCTGTCAGGCTCAGCAAACAGAGGAGGCTCCTTAGGTACTGCAGCTATTAAACCTGCTCAGCAAAGCCAGCTCCTTCAGAATTGCTGGGGTAATTCTGCATACATAGCTCGGCAACTCCAATGACAGGGTTCCCAAAGGGAAGGTCAGGAATATGCCTGACATTCCTCAGGAGAGGAAGACGATTTCTAAAGGACTATTACCCTCACAAGGAAACTTAGCACAACAAAATGCCCCTGCTCCCAACATCAACAAAACAAGAGGCAGATTTGTTACTGCCTGTACTTTTTACTATGCCTGCATTTTTATTCTGAAGGACTTGAAAACAGAGCAGAGTGTGAGACAGGTGAGACTCTGTAGCTGAGTGCTCAGGTAATTACTCGCTACTACAGTTGTAACAGTGGCAATTTCTATTGCACGGCTGCAACCACTGCAGTGGTTGTCTGGCTGCAAGGACTGCAGTGATTGTCTTACTGCAATGACCAGAGCTCACACTGCTCTGCCATCAACATGCAGAATGTCAGCAAGTAGGAGTGAAGAAAGATGGTCCTCAGCAAGAAAATAAAACAATGAAAGTGGTTATGTTTTTTTGAAGAGAGACCTCCATGGGCCTCTCTGGAGACAGGGCACAAACGGTCAGTCAACCCAAACAAGTGCAACAAAGGGATTGTATCTCAAAATACTCAGGGTTACTTCTCTGATCTGGCATGGTGAGCAGCTGGACATAGGAGATAGTCAGGTACAAGGGCCATCAGAGATCAGATTATCTTAAATCTATACATGTTTCCTAGATGAGAGCAAGAAAAGAAAAACAACTAGAAGCATGACTATTTTTGGAACTGCCTTAGAAATTGCAGAACCAACAGCCTCCTGTGAACCCTTCAGCCTCAATGCCACCTGAACAACCAGCACAGTAATTACAGCAAGACACCCCTTCCAGGATCTAGTCTCTATCAGCTGTTTAGTATTGGGCTCTCTCACTGGTCCAAGACAGGTTTAACCCATAATCTCTCTAAGTTCTTCCTGCAGAAACAGCTCAAAGAGTCAAAAAAAAGTAAAATAAACAAAAGCAAGGCTGTTCCCCTGACTAGCACAGCCTGTGATAGTCCGAGCCCCTTGTGTGGTGTGCTTGAGTCTTCAGCACTTCTCACAAGTGCCAGATCTCAGCCCCGCAGCCCCTGCCAGATCCCACTTTACAGTTTCTCTGACTTTTTACTGTTTCCTAGGGCAAAATCTGATAAGAGGTTGCCAGGCCCCTGGTCTGTATGGTGTTTACAGGAACAGACCAATCTATCCAAAGCTTCATTAGATAAACTAGATTCAATATCAGCACATGTACATATTTGAGAGGATTAAGTCTAAGATTTCATCAAAAGGTATTTCAATTATCAGACTGCACAGCAGATACACAGCAAGGCAAACGACTCTGAGAGCAAGTCTGGCCATGTATCTACAACCTGTCCATCCCATGAAAAGTCTATCTGCCTACTTGGTCCTGCCCCAGGAAGCACCCTTGTGAGGCTTGGCAGTCGTGGGAAAGCAGATTGGTGAGAGGAAGGAGGCAGCCTGAGAGCAGTGTCAGTGCAGATGGCAGACGGTATCAGGAGAATGACTAGGAAAGGGGTTTTGTGGAGAGGACTAGAGGGTCCTCACAAAGCAGACTGCTGCACCGGGGATGGAGCATCAGCTCTTTGGTTCTGACTGAGCCAATAATTGACTTTAGTTAAGCTCGCAATGCCACCTACCCCATCAATTAAACTTCACGACAAATTAGTGAGATAGGCACGTATTTGCCTCATGAATAATGAGGTGGGTTAGAAACTGTCTGGATCACCACACTCAAAGTCAGTCAGCAGTATGAAACCCAAGTGTCAACCAGTGGACTGTAGTGGCATCTCTTAAAGGGTCAGTACTCTGTGATGCCCTTAGTAACATCTTGAATGGTGTGACAAAGCTTACAAACAGCAAATTAATGCACAACACCAGATCAGCGATAGTGTCTGACATGTTTACAGAGCAGTGCTACCACTTGGAGGAATCCAAACAGGCTGGAGGAATGGCTGATAACAATTTTGTGGAAAAAAAAAAATCAAATGCAACTCCCTCATGTGGGAGAGAATAACTCCATAAAACAGTACTGGGTGCCACCTGACTGAGAAGCCACTTCACTGAAAAGCTGTTTGGCATCTGCAAAAATTTTGGGAAAGCAGCAAGGAAATACTAACATTCAAAAAATGCTGATTTTTTACCATAAGATTGATCAAACACTAAATCAAGTCACTCAGAAACGTTGTAGAAACCCTATTTCCAGGGATATCTGAAATCCAACCGGACAACACGGTGAGCAACACACTTGTCGGACCGGCTTTCAGCCGGTGTCTGCAGTAAGGACCTCCGGGGTCAGAGCGCCCTGATTCAATACTCCTCAATTGGAACTAGTCGCCTCTGCTTTTCTCCCCCAGTGCTCAGCTTCGCGGACACCAGCAGGGAGCAGTGAAAGGCGAGGAATGAAAACTTACCCACCAGACCAGCAGCATTCCTGCAAGGCTGCAGACACATGCCGGGACCGCCAAGTGCTGAAGTTCTGAATGCCCAGCCCAGGGAAGCGGGAAAGGGCGCGGGCGAGCCACCGGCCAAGAAAGGACATTGTGGGATGCGCCCCCCGGGCACGGGGCACGGCCAGGAGCGCCGGCGGGGAGCGGGGAGCGAGAGCCGAGCACACGACGGGGGACCTGGCCAAGGGACGCAGGGGCCGGGGGCGTTTCCTATAGCCGGGGGGTCGGGCGGAGGGGGTTGCCCAGCTAGCTGCACCCACGGGTGCTAGCCCACGAGCCTGATCCCCAGAAATCCCGAGATCTTCCCCATATTGCTGCTGTCAGCATTGGACGTTGCTTGTTGCTTCAGGCGTCTGGGGCTACAAGGTTCTTATTGCCCAACTGTCCTCCTTGATCTCGAGATATAAACACATGCTCAATAAAAGCCGAGATTTAAATTCCGACATAACCACATGACTCCAGGCACTGGGATGATGAAATCCCAAGAAGCATCAAGACTCTTCCACTGACAACGGACCTGCTGAAACCCGGGAGTCACGGACCATTTTACTGGTCAGCTTTGCTACAGCTCAGGATAGTGCTCACATTCGTTGTGCAAATGAGCACCAAGGCCACAAAGACATTTGCATGCTGCTGTCAGTTCCAGTAGAAATTATAGCACGTTGATTTAAACTATAGAACTTTATCCACAAATGGCACCTACGGAAAATCAGACACAGGACAAAGAGAAACCCCGGCAAGTGGATGTCTTGGGACACCAAAAATCTGGGTTTAGAGGTGGCTGAGCTTAGAAGTGCTGCCTCAGAGGTCTGACTCTCGGATGGATGACTATGACCGGGGTGGTTGCAGGCATTCCCATCTGAGTCTCTCCACCCTGCTCTCCTGTCCTGGGCTAACACACCTGTTCCAGGGGAGGCAGAAGAAGAATGGGAACATCAGTCCTTGTCACTGGGCATCAGGGAGCGGGAGCTTTGCACAAGCCCCTTTCTTCAGTCACTTGGTTAGCTAATAGCTCTGGGCATGGGCGAGGGTACAGCGCAGGCTGTCAACCAGGAGAGATAGCAACGCACTGTAGACAGCAAAGATAGTATTTTAAATTACTAGTTTGATCTGTCAGAGCATGACATCCACCTCTTAGAGATGTTCATACATATAGAGAGACATTTCATACATCTGGAGTAGTTCCTTGCCACAAACCCTGTGTGTTACCACTCAGCTGCTTTCACACACCACCAGGGCATTACTGGGCTCTCTGTGATGCAACTGATCCAGACATTCAAACACACAGTGCATCAACAAAAGTTGAAAGAGGTCTCTGAAGGCCGCCCTTCCCATCCCTGCTCGAAGCAGGCTCAGTTAGAGTAGGTGGCTCAGGGCCTCAGCCAGTCAAGTTTTGATTACCTCCAAGGCTGGAGGTTCTACAGTCTCTCCAAGCAACATGCTCCAGTGTTTGACCACTTTTATGGCAAAACATAAGGATTTTAGTGCATGCTCTGAAGAGTGAACACTGCAAACTGAACTTAGGCAAATCACTTAGGTCCTGGATATGCTGTTCCACAGGAGTTTATACAGTTCTGTCAGCTACAGCACTTAACTGGTTCTGCAGTAACTTTAGTCAGGAATTCAGAGCAGCCTATCTGAATATGTAGCTTGTTCCCCTCTCCTCTCCCCAGTGGATTTTGCGTTGCAGTGTGATTGCAGCACAATCACACTGCAACGCAAAATCCACTGGGGAGAGGAGAGGGGAACAAGCTACATATTTGTGTATTAATCACTTTTGAGGTTAATGGGAGAGTGCTCAGATGCTGCTTCGAATGGTTCATGGTAAGCTGCAAACTAGAACAGAACACGTCAATCATTAGTGCCCACAAGGAGCTCCAAGATCCTCAGGTGGAAATCATTATACAATAAATACTTTGTTCTCTTAAAGACAGATTATTATTTCATTGCATAATTATCTTAAAAGGAAATACAAACCTTTGCTTAAGAGTCAGAGCTGGTCTTTATCACATTCTGTGCCCCATCACCTGCAGGGCACAAGCTGTCATGCAATATCCAGTAATTAAGCTATATTTATTACAAGATTGGAAGCTGTGAGGTCATTCACTGTGCTACTACACGTGCCTTAAGTCAGCTATGATAATCATTCTCACATGCACCCAACCAATGTTTAGGCCTTCAGCCACAGTTACTTTGTGATGATACAACAGTAAGTGACAAAGTGGCACGGAGTGGAAAAGTAGTGTCAACTTTGGTCATAAAGTGATTTGGAAAAAAGAGATTTTGCTTGGTTTGACTGCATGGAGTTACACTCTCTTCCATATATCCAGCAAATGGAATAGGTTGGCACTTTTACTGCAAACACAGAAGTATCACCATTCCAGAACCATCTCATTGGTTCCAGAACCATCCTTACCTACTTGATAAGGAATAGGCAAATAAATTGCATTTCTTTTTGGCATGAAAATACTTGCACAGTAAAATCTTTCTCGAATTATAGGCTCTAAAAGATATTTAAGAAAACATCAATTCTGAAGTGCTAAAGTTTTCTTGGCAAATCTTGACTTATGTTAATGACACATGACAGGTTTATGAAGAAGCCATGTTGATACTATTCTGGCGTAATGAAGAAGAGGCTTGCATTCCTGTAGTGCTTTTCTGCAATAAGGACAAAAACAACAAAAATAATTTCATTCGGTCTTGACTAAATATGTTGGGACTAAGATCCAGTGAAGCATTTGCCCTTGGAACCTAAAGGTATGTAGAATATGGATAAAACTTTTCTCAAATAAGTGTTCCTAATCAAAATCATCTCTTCTGAGGGATGAGGCATAGGTAGCTCATGTGACTATTATTTTGTGGTTCTTAAAGTGTGGGAACCATCCCATCAGCTTGCCATGCCCCTTGAGTTAGCTCCCAGACAGAAACAAAGATCTTGAAAATACGCAGTCAGGTAGAATAACATGTTTCCGTGTGTGTTATTTCACCATGTTACCCACCAATTACAGCTACGTATCTGCCATTAAGTGAAAAACATAAGTTCATGTTTCTCTTAAATCCCACCCCGTATTTAGGATCATTTGGAGATAATTTATTAAACACTGCACTCATCGGGATTCCTTTGGAGTGGTGAACATGTTACACAACCCTTACAGCAAGGTAAATCCTCTAACCTGCCAGAGCTTGTCTATAGCCTGACACAGGCAGCATCTACAGTGCCAAGTGAAGCTGGGCCAGGAACTGCTCTGTGGTAAAAGGGCTAGACAGCCATTCACCACATTCACAGTACACAGCACCTGGCTGCTGGTCACCTCCGAACTACACATGGTCTTAAATAAGTGTCATTTCAGGAGTGTTATTTCAAACAGGTAGATTTTAGTAAAAGAGAGCTTGTGCCATAGCCCAGAGGGATGATTTACAACATGAAGCTAAAGGACTTGTCATATGCCACAGCACAGAGGTGCATTTGACAGTATGAAACCTACTGGGATGTTGCTGGATCACCCAGAAGAGTGAAGGGGGTCCAGTCTCACAGAGTCTTACTCACTGCTCGTTGGACACATGCTACCCTCTGAATTACACCCAGCCATCATCTTAGAGATTACTGATTGACACATGCCACAACTGCTTCAGAAACCAGAATTATTACTGTGTAGTAGAGCACAGTGGAAAAGCAGGAGTCAAATGCCCAAGCTTGATTTCTACCCTCTTTGATTCAGCAGTACAGGCATAGCCAAGGGACCCAAGTTTGTGGCACCTGGAAATTGCTGATAAATAGCAGCAAAAAACCACAGCCTGGGGAAAGGAGAGGGTGGAGGGAAGAGAATTAAGAGGATGGGAGGATCTGAGAGGCCAATGGATAGTTAAAGCTTTGAAGAGCTGAATTCTTTGAAAGTCTTGGAGTGAAATCCTTATCTGTGCCAAAACCCCATTCTTGGCTTTGTACTCAGTTCTTATGTAATGACAGCAAATTACTTTATCTTCCCTGGTGTCCTCGAGGTTAGTGACACATCACCATTAGGTTACATTACTATTTTAATTCAACTGCCTTAACACATGCCTAAATGCTGTAACAGAACTTGTCCTTCTCAACGTATGCTACTGGCAACTGTTATTTTTCCCACAATCAGAATTCAAATACTTCATAGCAGGAATTTCATCATTCTCATGCTGAACCACCCAATATATTTCAAAGCAGTGTCAAAATAATGTTTTTTTTAAAAACTCAAATACCCTCGCAGTATCTGAATTCCATGTACCTTTCAGATTGTACGCTTTAAGACTATCACTGCCACTGTATTTTATGGCCTTTGCAATACCATTACCTATTTGGGAGAAATATTTAATTTTGCAAACAAAACCAGATAAATACTATATTATGAGTTGGTTTCTCTTCCCTTCTTCCCGAGCATGGGAAGATTCAAGATGGGCTATTTAAAAAGCACTCAATCCTTACCAAGTGGAAGAAGCAATGCAATCAGAATTAAAATTACTCCTTTAATGTTGCAGCTGGTTGTCCACAGCCAACAGACCAAGTCACAAAACATTTGTATAAAAACAGAGCTCAAATCTAATCAGTGAAGAAGAGCTGAAAATCTGTTCTGCGGACTAAAGATGCCAGGGGGGTGGCAGGGGACAGGACACCACACCACAGAACAAGAGCACCTTAATTGGAAATAATAAAGATACATTGTCCACATGCTAGTTACAGCCTTCTTTTGTTTTCGCATGACATCCTGTTGATATAATGTCCAGGTCCCTTGTGAACATACGCTGTTTCCAAATGAGAAGAATGGGTGTCGTTGGTTTCACTTCAGTACCTCACTGGGTCACCAGCCTACCTCTGCCTGGAAAGGCTACCGGATGCAGCTCCAAAGAACAACCTTATCAGCGGAAGATCTGAACAGATAAGGTGCACGGACATATGAGATCACATCTTCTGGTAATTTAAACAAATTTCAAACACCATTACAATATGAAAGCACAGGAAGGAGCGAAAGTTCAGCTAAATCCCTACAAACCCACATAGAAATGGTCATATTTGATTAAATCAAGCACAGCTTTTGCCCCTCTCTGTTATCAGCCACAGTCTTCTGATACTACCTGCTAGCAACCACTTGAAGAAAGTAGTAAGGACAAAGTCAGTGGTCAGTGTGTAGTGCTGCCTTACCACAGTATTCCCTAAGGCCCCAGAAATCTCAAAATCAGAACTTGCACAGCCAAAGGGGATATTTGTGTGCTTAATAGTCCTCACTAGCTTTTATTTGTGTTCATTTTCTGGACTTTTCATTTTCATCTCAAAAACAAAAACCAAAAAACCAACCTTGTCAAGTTCGGTTTTATTCCACGTTTCCCAAGTTTGGCTTGTTGTTCATCATTCTTATACTGAAAGAAACCTCCCCTAACTTGTGTCTGTGAAGCTGAAGAGCCCTAGTTAACGTACCTGCTTCTGACCTAGAAGCCGTCCCACACTTCCTAACATCTACCTGTCTGAACCTCTTACAGTGCTCTATGTCCTTCTAAAGATCAGAACTATACACAACATTCAAAGAACAGGCACACCATGGATTTATCCTGTGCCACAATGACACTCTCTGCTTTTATTCTCTTGCTCTTGTTCCTTGTCTCCTAACAGTCGCTTTGCTCATTTACCAAGCCTTGAACTGAGGTTTTCACAGAACAATTATTATGCCAAGATCTTGTTCCCAAGTGATAAATCAGCTTCTAGGCTGTTTCTGTATGATTGAAATGGATTCTTTATCTCCCATTTAAAACACTTCACATGTATGTACATCAAATTGTACCACCCACTCACTTTTTAATGTGACATTTTACTACCTTTTTTCTTTGTTATCAAAGCCCTTCTAAATGCAATGTTACACAAAAACGATTAGTAAGCAGTTCACCTATTTAAGTCTTGATTTCTCTTAGAACTCCTGGATTAATGTAATGCAGTCCAATTGTTCAACGCTTTTTATTTCAGCCATTTGTTTCACTACCTTTTCTGCAGACCTTCAGCTTGAAACATATCCTCTGATGAATCTCTCACAAAATCAAGTACAGGAATATTCTTAAGTTCCTCTATAGTGAGCACGGAGAAAAATACTAATTTAGTTTTTCTCCAGCACCTTATCTCCTCTGAATAATCCATTTTTTTGGACTATCCACTGTCTCTGATAACTTTTTCGGCAGGCTTCCAGTTTTATTTTGACAGAAAGCAGTAGAGTCAGATTTTTGTAACAAAATAGTAACAAAAAGAAAAATGGCACCAGAACTGGCGGAGCAAGTGTTCAAGGATGTAGGCGCCTGGTCACCCTGTACGCTGTACCCACGTTCTTAGGGCAGCTCTTGTGCTGCAACTGCAGGGGGCAAAAAAAAAAAAAAAAAAAAAAAAAAAAAAGGGTAATTATTTTCTTATTTTCTCCCACCTAGTGGGGATAAAAAACAGTTGTTAACTGAGGGGGGCGGTTTGTTTTGTTTTGTTTTCCCACCATCACGGATCAATTCTTCAAGCGCAGAGCTGACAACGGAGATTTCCAGGTGGAGGGGTGATGCCCCGGAAGCCTGGTTAGGAACAGCGAGATCTACAAACCGTTACGTGTGACCTCGCCTGGGACTCAGCACCCAGCTGCGTGAAATCCCCACTCCTTCTCCTGACACCTCACCCCGCAAAGGCAAACGGGAGCGCCGGAGGAGGCGGAACGGTGACCAGGCTGCCTTGGGGGCACCACCTGCGAGGAGCCAGGTGGG
>VWZS01001907.1:101442-128850 GCA_013397075.1 Rhabdornis inornatus | reverse complement strand
CCCCCGCCCCCCCGCGCCGCCGGGGAGGCGCGGCGCCGCCGCTTTGCCATATATGGGCAGGGCCGGAAGCGCGCGCGTCACGGCGCTGGCTCGCGGCGTCCCCGCGGGTAGCGGGACGTCACGTCACGTCCCCGGCGCGCCCGCACGCGGCGNCCCCGCGGGGCCGCGCCGGGGCCGGCCCGACGCGGGAGCCTCGCGCTGATCTCAGGTACCGGCAGTGGCCGCCCCGCCGTGGCACGGGGGCACGAGCGCCGCCGGCGGGGTGGGGGGCGGTGTGCGCAGGAGCGTGTCGGGACTGCGGCTGCTGTCAGCACCGAGATCCGCAACACCCTCCCGTACCCGGGTACTGCTGTGCTGGGCAGCCCTCCTTTAGTCTACCGTAAATGCGTTTAATGCGTTGTTTTACGGCTCTACCTTCTGTAATTCGTAACAAAATTCCACCATGCCTTGCGTTGTGTTGCAGTTGCATTTCTAAGAATTAATTACACTACTGCCCTCAAAGGGATCAGGAGCGCAGGAGGCGTCAGAAATAACACCAGCGTTCCCTACGTGTCTTATCTCGTTCCATTGTTGTGTTTCACAAAGCGTTGTGCTGGTATCTGTGTGATGTATCAGATACAGCTTGTAATTGAAGCACATGCTTATAACACATTGCAGGTAGAGGTTGCTGCGTTATTCCTCAGTTGAAGATAGTGGCAAGACTCCCGTTGTTTTAAGTGTAACTTCACTGTATAATTCCCAGATGCTAGGAAGCAGATAAATCACGTTCGTAACACAGCATAAATTTTATGTAGCACAGCCTGAATTCTGGGTTGTTTGTGACTGAAGGCAAGGAGTAAGGCTGGAGCTTGGGGTTAGACATAACCTGTTTCATGTAATGCCACCCCTGAATTTGACATCTTTGTGTAGCAAATGTAAAAGCTGACACTTAGATTTGGCACTCACTATCACTTCTGTTAAAAAGAGAAGCCTTGGTTAGGCTGCAGGACTGCTGTTTCTCTGAATTTAGCGCTAGATTTTGCTTTAGTCTGTCCAGTGATCATGAGAGATGATGGGGCCAGGATCACTCCACCTACTTTGAGGGAACTGTATTATTTTCAGACTTGGTGGACCCCTGCTCCTTTCTGCCTCTGCTGAATGTCTGGTGATTTCAGCAGCATGTATGGGCTCCCAGGGACCTGAATTGTTCAACTCTGAACTTGATGGTCTTTCAGCAAGACAACACATTGTGATTCCGGATTTACTGACCTCACAGGGTTCCCTGTCACATAAATCTGACTCTCTTGGAGCGTCACCTACCACCTACATGACTGCTTCCTGGTTCAGTGCTACTGTGCCTTTGCTGCACCTGGGTGTTGCCCGTGTAAACTCAAGTGACAACGTGAAAGTAGCTGCTTCTCAGTAGCAAATGGGATTAGTCTTCATCACTTGTCAGCTCTGCCTACAGATTAATGTTGAAAGATGAGAAACTGCGCTTATAATATTTGCTTTTACACAGGGCAGGCCTTGTTGAGCAGGTCACAGAGCTGCAATACTCACTACTGAGATGAGATACATCCTCTCTGTGTTCTGACTAGGGAAGGAGTTGAAAAAAGCAGAGCCTGCTGCAGTGACCGGGAAATGTGGATTTAGAGAAACCCAACCCTGAATGCCAGCCTACAGAGATTCCCTGAGACCATGGTGTCAAGATGGCCCTTGGCTGGACACACATGCCAGCACAGGTGACATCTTTGCTTTCACCTTGGGAGAGGAGTTCTCAGATTGGACTGACAGGGCTGGAAGTTGTCAGGGAGGCCTTGCCACTCCCAGGGGACCCTTCATGTGTAGCCATTAGGGAGGGAGCAGACCAATGCTCTGCATGCACAGATAACCTGGCCTAGCTGCTGTCCTGCCAGCAGAGTACATTTCACTGCACAAGCAGCAGGGATGACAGAGGGTAGCAGCCCCTCTCAACTAACTCAGCAGGAAAGACCATATTTTCAGACACCCCAAGGAGGCAGCACATTCCCAGAATGCATGTGCCATTTGCAATAACTCATTCATTCAAGGATTGGGCTGGCTTTAGTAGAAACTCAAGAGCCAGTGGTTTGCCTTATTCCACTCAGCTCAAACTAAGGAGTGCACAAGCCTTCCTCTTCCCCTCATGTCTAAAGATAGATAGGCTGTAGCTACTCCTAGAGGAACCAGACCACATCCAGGGGCACGCAGAGCAGGAAGAAGGAAGTTGGGCTGTTAGGCACGTGGAAATGTTTATGTGGGCCCCAGCTTAGAGGTGCCCTTTCACCACCTTTCCAGCACAACCTCGAGTTAGCTGGTGAAAGGCCACAGCAGGTAACACACAGAGACACAAAAGGGGACCAGACCCAGACAGATCAGCTGGGAAAGTCCATAGGTAGTGACCCTGCTGCCTACCTGGATGGGTGTAACCACAGCCAGCCCTGACTAGCACCAGGACAAGGACAGGGCTGGCCTAAATTGTATTGCCACCCTGATGCACCCTAAGCCTCAGGCAGACTGCAGTCATCTGAAGTTTGTATAGCAGTTTATATGTACAGTTTATAAAGCCCAGACAAAATTAGAGGCTAGAGAACCCTTTTGAGGTTGCAGGGAAGCAAGTACAAAAGGCAACACAAGGAGAGCTCCAGCAGTCAACTTAAATGCTTTTATTGACAATGTCTCTGAACAATAATAAGCAAACAATGCTTAAGTTTCATCCAAATTCACTTTCCACATGTCAAAAAAGACCTCAAGGTAGAAAAAAATAAAATAAAAATATAAATATCTGAGAATCCGTCTTAATAAATAAATTAAAAACACAATAAAAACGTTTTCATGGAAAACTTATGTCAGAACATTCAGACCACCTCAACAATGCATGATCAGTAAAGTTACAATGAACATCAATGTAGAACTACAGTACATGGATATAGCTATTTATCTACCTACTAGAAAATAAAATAGTCTCTTTCCCCCCACATAAGATGGGTCATTGCTAAGTCATCAGAACACGATATTGCCAGGAACACAGTAGTTATTGTTAATCAGCTGCACTAGATACGAGTTGGAGATACCCAGCACCAGGTTAAATTCCAATCATTTAAAACCAAGAGATTAATTAGATAATGCTAGTGATACTAAGGAGGGGAGGGAGTCACCTACCCAGCCATGTGGGACATGCTACAGACTACCAGCTCTCATGGATGGGCCACTGGGGACAAGACAAACTCCATGCGATTTGCTACATCTCTGGAAGAGGTAAGAGACCTCGGTGCATGACGCTCTGCCAGGCCCCGGGGCACCAGGCCAGACAGGGGGTGGCGGTGGCAGGGCCCTCCCCAGGCCTGGGGAGCCCCATGGGGCACAGCTGCAAGTCCGTGGGGGTGCGTGGGCAGGGGAGAGGGCCCAGCAGGTCAGTCAGTGCTGGAGCCCTTCACAAGGCCAGGAGGGTGGGGGAGCTGAGGGAGTCAGACGAAGGCTCATTGCTGCTGCTGCCCTTCCGGTGCGCAGCAGCGCAGCTGGGGAAGGCTTCTGCCTCGGGATAGGTGAAGACGAAGGTGGAGGTGTAGGTGCTGGGACACGGGGTGCAGGTCACCACAGGGGTGCAGAGGGGCTCCAGCTCACCGCTGGTCCCGGCAGTCAGCGACTCCCAGTCCGACGGGTAGAAGGAGGAGGCCCCAGGCAGGTCCATGTCGGGCACAGAGCGGGAGGCCTCCCGCGGCCCCGTGGAGAAGAGCAGCTCGTCGAAGGGCTCAGCCTTGAGCTCCAGCCCACTGCTGCTGGTCTCCTTGGGCGGCACGGCCGGCGGCGCTTCAGGCATCAGCGGCAGAGCAAAGGCAGCCTCCTCGGTCATGGGGGGGCTGGGGGTGCCCAGGTCCAGCGCGGTAGCAGCACTGGCAGCTGCCAGCTCCTCGGAGAAGCACAACTCCTCGGGCATCTTGCAGGCGGGCCGGTGGGCCGCCAGGATAAACTCCAGCTTCTCCTTCTCCTTCAGCAGGTTAGCAATCTCCGCCTGCAGCGCGGACTTCTCCTCCTCCAGCTGGTCGGTCTCCTGCAGAGAGAGCAGGCTGTCAGCCAGGGCCGGCATCACTCGCAGCTGGAGTCCCCTTCCTCCTGTCATCTCCGCCCCGGGTACTCCCTCTTCCCCCGCCACCTCCCGGGCAGCACTTACCGCCTGCAGCGTGTCGGTGAGCTCCCGCCGCCGGTTGCGGCACTTGGCCGCTGCCATCTTGTTCCGTTCCCGGCGGATCCTTCTCTTTTCCTCCTCCTCCGGGGACAGCTGTGGGTAGAGAGGGGCCGCTCAGTCCCGCTGCCAGCCCAGTGCCCCCGACCAGGGCAACCCGCCAGCGGCGCGTCTCCCCAGTCCCCCAAACAACTCCAATCCGCACTCACCTGTTCGACTTTGCCCCGGCGGCCGATGCTCTGCCCGCGGCCGCCCGGCGTCTTCAGCACTGCGGGGCGGGAGTAGGTGGTGGGGGCGGGCGCCGAGACGCCATAGGGGTGCCCGCGGCTCTGGGAGGGGGCCACCGAAGAGATGAGAGTGGGCTGAACCAGCCACTGCAGGTCGGGGCTGGTGGAGATGGCCGTCACCGTAGGCACGAAGCTGGCACTGGAGGCGGCCAGGTCGGTGCAGAAGTCCTGTAGGTCAGAGAAAGGGGGGCTGCCGTCAGCGGAGCGCCCGGGCCGCTCCCCGCCGTCCCCGGGGCCGCGGCGCCGCGCTGCCAGCGCCGGCTCCACACGAGAGCGGCCTGTTATAAATATCTCTGACGTCCGCGCTGACGCAGACGCTGCTCCGGAGTCTCCTCAATGAACTCGCGTTTTATCAATGAAGCCGCTTTACACACCCGCCGCAGAGCGCGGCCCGGGCTACGGCACCCCCCGACCGCCCCACCTCGGCACCAGGGCCACTCCCCATGCCAGTCCCCGACCTGACCTCCTCTGCGGACACGGCCGGCCCCACGCCACCCGCTCCCGTCCCGTCTCCTCCTAAGTGCTCCTGCCCTGGCCAAGAGCGCAGCCGGCACGCTCGGCGACTCACCTGCGGGTTGACAGGCGAGCCCATGCTTGAAAATGAGTCCGCCGGGGAAGGGTAATAGGTGAGGCTGTCCCCGGCCGGGGAAGCGCTGCTGCAGCGGGAGGACGGCGCCTCGTACTCCCCGGCAAAGCCCTGGTACATCATGTCGGCTCGGTGCGCGCAAGCCGGAGGTGAGAGGTGATGCGACGGTGGCGAAGCGTCCTTGGGGACGAAGCGAAGAGAGGTCGGCTACGTGCGTCCCTGTGCCCGGTCCGCGCCGCGCGTCTCTCCGCTCCACTGCCGATGCTGCCTGAGCTGCTGGAGTACCGCGCCGTGCCTCCCTTTTATACCCTCCCGCGACGTCACCGGGGACACACCACCCGCGCCCACGGGGGGGGCCGCCCGCCGCGCGCCCGCCCCGCGCCTCCCCGGGGCCGCCCCGCTCGCCGTCTGCCACCGCGCCCCGCGGCAGAGAACCACGGCATGGGGCGGGGAGCGGCCGCAGAGGCGGGGGGCCACAGGGCAGAGCAGGAGGGAGCGGCCATGGAGCTTCCCACCCGCGCGGAGTGGTACGGCCGGGCTCGGGAACCCACTGACGCAGATATCCTTATATGGGATACATCCTGTGCGAGGGGGCGTGACTGACGGGAAGCGCTCCAGGCTGCAGCCAAGTGCGGCGGGCGGGCGGCGCGCGGGACGGGACGGGACGGTTCGGGACGTGACGGCCCCTCCCCCCCTCGCCTGGCGAGACCCTGCGAGGGCTCTGGGGCACCGGCACTGCCCTTGGGGCTGCCGTCCCGCAGCAGGTGACCCCCTCGCCGGGGCCGCCGTGCCGCCGCGCCGCCGCAACTGACCCCCTCCCCTCACCTCAGCGGGGCTCCGCACCGCCTTGCCGCGGAGCAGGGTGCTCCAAGGATAGGCGGCGAAGAAGGGGCCCGGCCGGCCAGGGGTGCGCTTTGCGCTGCAAGTCAGGCCCCATCGCCAGCACTGAGCGGGGTCTGCCCGTAGCTGGGCACATGTACTCGGCGAGCCCCACGCACGGAAAGATCAACTTACACCCCTCCCTGCAGCGAGGAGCGCGTTACGCTCATGTATCATTATTGACTTGTCTATTATGTATGTTTGTAATTGTCGAGAGTGAGGGTAATGGCATAGGGCAGTGGGAAGCCCTGCCAGGGAAGCCTGAGGGGCCGCAGCCCTCCGGAAAGGTTGGGAGAGCTTGAGAGCAGTGCTCGGGGGGGGGCTGGGATAGCCGCCAAGAGCATGGGCAAGAGGCCACCGGGAAACCACCGACGAGGAGAAAGAGGGGCGAGGCTCGTCCTTTCCTCCAGTTTGGGTTTTGTTTTGATCCTTGTTGCAGCGAAGCCCGGAGACACCCACCCACGACGGGGATGTCAGGCAGCCCTGGCTCAGGTCAGGCTAAGGTGGGAGCCAGACCGCAGACTCGCCTTGCACGGGAGCCAAGAGATCGCGGCTATAGATAGTAACAGGGAAGCTGCAGCAGGGAGCGTGTTTACAGCAACAAACAGAGCCTGCAGCGCAGTCTCCAGGCAGGAGCGTCACCCAGCCAGGCTGGGATCCTGCTGGCAGCCTCTCCCCCTGTTTGAGCTCATGGGCTAAATGCAGCGCTTGATGCTGCTGCTGTTGCTGTTGCTGCGCGAGCAACCTCCGTTCTTAGAGATCTGGGCCACGGGGGCGGGAGAACTGGGCCAGCTGCTATTTCTGAACTGCCCGTCAGAGCAGAGGGGACAGCCAAGGACTGCCGCAGCTCAGGGCCCATACCGCTCCCTGGGAAAGGACCTGCGGGGGCCCATGCTGCTTTCATCCACTCAGTGCTGGCCTGTGGGCTAGTCCATCTCGGGGCAGGCATCAGTGACCCCAGGTTCCTGCGCTGCTGTTCTTTGCCCCGGCCAGCATTCCCCTCATGCCAGTTACTGAAATAGTGGCGCAAGCATGGTCTCTTTGGCAGCCTCAGGCTGCAGGTGAGGAGGCCCTTAGCACTGCCCAGAGGAGGGATGTGCCAACAAATCATCAAAGCCACAACTCTGCCATCCCTGCCAGCATTTAGCAACAGGTCAAACCTCTGCAGCTACCTCCCCAGCAGGGCCTAGGTCGACACATTGGTGCCCAGCATGGGCAAGAGCCTCTGACACAGTTTCCAGTCTCAGACATTTGCCAGGCACATTTCAGAAAACACTGTTTAGCCTTGCTGTCTAGAAACTGCCCCAGGGTTCCTCTAGGCAAACTACCTTCCCCAAAAGAAGTGTCTGGAAATCAGGGGGGGAATCCACTTCACCAAAACCCAGAGTATTTTTGTGGTGCCCATGCAAACCATCTGTTGCCATCTCCACTGGTGACCAAGCATGATCTGTTTGTACCAAACGGAAAGTGCACGGATGCCGCACATTTCTAACACGTGGAGGCAATGAAACAGAGAAAGCGAAAACACATGACGTGGGTTTGTTGTTTGCTCCAAACACAGGGTGCACACGTTTTACCACAGTATGTGTGAGAACGAAAAAAGGAAGCAGCAATACCACAGGGACAAAACAGAGTCAGAGCATGAACCCTCGTGCTTGGGTGAGAGGGTTGCCCTCACCAGCATGCCAGGCTGATAGAGGTTCCTCACCTTCCTTGCCAGCTGGGAACAGGAAGAGGCATTAGACCCTCACAGATTAGTGCAATCTGTGGAGCAGAGCATGAGTTCAGTGAACACTACAACTTTATTAAACCTGTACAACCAGGGCCAGAAGGAGTTTACCAGGCTAGGGTGAGGCTCTGGGCCTCATCTGCAGGGACATGTCCCTCTAGGGACTATTCCCTTGCTTCAGACAAGCCCACTGCACCTCTGGGTCCTATGCTGGTGAGGAGGAGGTGGCTGCTGACTATCTCCAGCAGGGAGATAGCTCTTCCGAGATGCCTGGCCAGACAGAAGAGGCCATGCCTACTGCACTTCTTGGGCATCACAATTGTGCCAGCAGGGCAGAAGGACAGCATCCATCCAATGAGGATCTTATCCTACATATCAACAGAACCTCCCCACCTTCCTGGCCTCCACTTTTCCTCCTATCAAGGAGGGAATGGGAAAGCTTGCAGCTCTGAGGCTTACAACAGAACAGAGAGCACCTAAGCCTCAGAGTGCAGCACTGGAACTTGGCCCTACTTTCACACCCCTCCTTCATCTGAGCTTGCGACTCAGGCTGGCCTTGGAAAACCACAGCAGAAAAGCACCTGAGGTGCGTGGGCCAGCGCAACTGCACAGCCAAAACCCACTTCAGGGGCAAGAGATGGCTGTGCCTAAATTTTGCCATGCACCAGGGGAAAGTCTGTGCCAACAACATGGCCCTTTGATAGTCTCAGGACCATCTCAACTCACTCTCTGTCAGTAGCACTGGCTGTAGGATGTTTCCATGTTCCCTCTCTAGGCACACAACATGATGGACATCTGTCTCCAGCTAACCAGGGACTGCTGGGCTCATTGGGAAAACAGACAGCCAGAGTTCAGCAGCAGAGCTGGCATGCAGGGGGCACTCCTGCGGACACCAAGAAATAGCTCCCCTGCACTGAGAAGTTATCACTGCCTGGCCAAGCATCCTGCCCATACTATCAGAGGATCTGCACAACAACCTGAGCACCTGTTGCAGTACAGACTTTATGGACAGGATCCAGGGGCATTTGTGAAATTCTTCCTGCACACACCTGCATACCCAGTGCTCCTGGTGTCCCCCCAATGCATTCACTCCCAGCACAGCACAAGGGATCCCGTCCCTCCCGTTACCCCCAGAGAGGCTTGTAAAGCCAGACAGAGGCTGCAGGGCTCAGAAGAAAACAGGATGGAAAAGCAGAAAAGGGGGTTGAAAAACAGTGGTGGGAGCCTGCCCTCTCTGTTGATGTGGCTGGGGAGCAAAGGGTGGAGGAAGGGCTCCTTAGTATGTTATCCGAGTGGCCTGAACTCCCCCCAAGGCACACTGCAGCTGCCATATTCCCACCTAGCTGGGGAGCCTCCAGGAGGGCAGTGTTCCCACCTCTGCTGGTCTTAAAGGTACAGTACATACCCAAAGCAAAGTATAAATAGTAATTAATAATCACAGCAGCTGGGTGTGTGACAGGGACATCCTAAAGAATAAACACTACGAGCAGAGACATCCTGGCATCTCGTGGTCACACAGCCGCGTGCCGTGGGCTGCCAATTACTGCGGATGATGCTGTCAAGCCATCCCACTTATTCTCACCACTCTTTGCCTGCACTGTGCTGGATACTAACTCACCAGGCAGGGTTGCACCTTGCTGCACACATTGAAGAATCCATGCACAGCTCACAGCCAGCAGATGTGAAAGAGCTTCACCCATCGAAGCACTTCTTCCACACCATATTGCCCCAAGGCCAGGCTGGCAGCCGTCACCCTGGGAGCCAGGGTTCATAACCCAGAGTAGCTCAAGCACAAAGTTCTCCAGATAAAACTCCTAAACTCCTACAGCTGCTGCCAACAATGTGCCATGTGTGCCATGGCAGTGCGACAAAGCCGGAACACCATGGCCCAAGCTGGCCTCTTATCTCCCCACCAGCTCCAGCACCATAGGCCCATCCCAGGGCGTTGTGCACGCTCACAGTTATAGTCCCAGGGCACTGATCAGCTGGGAGGAGAGGAAAATATGCTCAGTGAAAGGCAGCATGTTCAAACCTAGTGACAGACAGGATGATGCAGGACTTTTCTGATTATCAGACAAGAGCCAAACAAGGCTAGCACAGCTGTGATTTATTTCCTTGATGGAACCCCAGGAGATGCCTGCAATAAAAACCCACGCAATTAAGAGAAAGCTTGGGCTTCCTGTTGTGTCCAAGAGCTTTCTGGAGGTGGGAGCTGGATGGTCACATTGTACAAGCTATCTCTTTGCTGTGTGGCTGGGACATGATACTGATGCTTGTGCTGGGTAAAGGGGTCCTGCCCCTTTATCATTTTACTCAAGAACCACTGGTGCAGTGGCTTTTGAGTAAAATGGGTCAAAGGTAGAAAAGGAGGAAGTGCTGAGAAGTAGGAAAATGCCACTGTGCTTAGCTAAGGAGATTTTGTTAGATGGAGAACAAAGCAGCTGAAGTGAAGGGACAGGATGTTGAAGATTGTTTAGCACGGGACAGAAAGAAATGTCCTAATTGTCGTGACTGGAGAGTGCTCTGGGGAAAGAAAGGCTCAAGGGGACTCAGGACAAACAAGGGATCACAAAGGATAGTCTGAGAGGAAGAAGGACACTGAGCTTTTGTCACTGCCTGAAGAAGCAACCCTGCTTCACTGGAGATAGTCCCCAGGTCACCTTTCTGCTGTGCCATTCAATGTCATACAGCATGCTAGGTGGGCTGGCTGCCCTGGAGGACAGTCGTGAAGACAAGTAAGGTCTCTCTTTTTGTGTCCTTGACTCTTGTAGTGATGGGGCTGTCACAGGGACTCACAGAGACTCAGCCCACCCTGGCTCACAGGCGAGTCACATTCAGTTGCTGCTGCTGAAAGGAAATGGCAAAACTTGAAAGCAAGGTGTTTGCACCCTTCTCCAACTAAGCTGTGTCTCTGGCTGGGCAGCCAGGCTACACTCAAGGCAGAGCCAAAGGGAGCAGTTATCTCAGTGCAAAGATGCTGCCACTGCAGGAATAGAGACCCCAGTAACAGAGAATAAATAATAAGGCATATCTACACAGTGAGTTAGTCTTCTCTGCCCTAGGAACAAGCATTGGGAATATCCCAGGAAGCTGAGGTTCCTTACATGGTATTTAAGAAATGTAACAAATACAAAATTCAGTATTATTAAATTGTGTGGGGTTAACAGTGCCATGAATATGTAAACAGTGCAGAGCACTGCCAGCCCAGCCCTGAGGCTTTGATCCTCCCCATGCATCCAGATCTGCCAAGCAACTTGGTTTGGCAGGGAGTAGCTGCTGGAAGAGGACACATCTTTTGTGTTAACCCATTCCTAAGTATCTGCACAACCAGTTAAGCATATGCCTGTACAGAGAGACCCTAGACCAGGATATTTACAGATCATCTGTGTGCTCTGCTCCACCTTGCACAGTGAACAGGGTCTGGAGGAGAGTCTCTCTTGCTCACTGCTAGCAGCTCACAGCTTGTCCCAACTCAAGAAAAGCTCTTGCCATCATCCAGGCCCATCCCAGCCTCTGAAGAGATTGTCCATTTTCTTCCCTGTCGAGGTCACATGTTAAACATGTAGACAATAAACATGTCAGAGAGTCTAGGCCTGGAAGCTCAAGGACCTTTCACAGAAGAGGCACAGCAGTCCAGTTTGGGACTCTTTGACTTGGTGATTGTACATGGGGGACGTGTCCTCTGTACCTTCCTCCCAGGAGCTTGGCTGCCAGGGGCACAACTGACAACCCAGTGGGGTCAGGTTAGCTTGCTTTGTCATTGTTTGCTTTAGGATCTCAGCAGAGCTCAGTGGGCTGCAAAACTGGCACCACACACCCATGTGAGACACCACTTGATGGTGCTGGCCTCCCTGGGCATTGAGTGCCAGTGTGGAGGTGGGCAGGCACCAGCCTGGAGAGAAAGGCAGCCTGTGCTTCAGCACAGAGCCCCAGTAAGGTAGCGTGGAGGGGTCCCCATCCCTGGTTCCCCTAAACAGGGGTGCCCTCCTTCCTTCTCCAGGCAAACCCAGCATCTCCCAGGGAACTGGAGACAGCCTGGAGAGAATGGTGTTCACCTGGTGCTGATGAGGAACTATAGTATGGAGCTGTGAGTTTGGGCTCATGCAGCTCAAATGGGGTACCATTCACTTGGCCCCACCCAGCACACACCACCCTCTCAGGGCCCGCTGTCTCCCTCCTGCCATGTGGCACAGCCGTGCAGGACCCCTCCAGGTTGCCAGACCTACCTGGACTAGACACTGGAGTTTTGGGGTGCTTGCTGATCCCAGCCAGGCTTCCAGATCTCCCCACCCTGACAGCCTGCAGGTTCAGAAGTGGCAGGTAGTGTGTGTGGGATTGCATAAGTACATAGGGCAGTGGACACATTCAATGTGTTTGCACCTTATCCCCAGACAAGTGCAGAATCCAGAAAAAACAGTAAAATATTGTAAAAAGCTGTGCTGTCAACCTGGCAATCCCAGAGCCACACAAATCACTGCCACATGCTGGGGTCTGGCATTGGCCAGCGTGTGGTGAGCATTTGTACTGTGCATCGCTTGTTTGGTTTTATCTCTTTTCCCTTTTATTATCATTATTATTACTATTCTTTTCCATTATAATTGCATTTTACTTTGTTTTCAATTATTATTCATTTCTTATCTCAACCTATAAGTTTTACCTCCTCCCCATTTCACCGGGATTGCGGGGAGAGAGGGGAGTTGAGCGAGAGGCCGCGTGGTGTTTGATTTCCAGCTGGACTTAAGCCCCGACAGTCCTTTCTGTGGCCGCTGGACCCCTCAGGCCCGTGGCCGCCACACAGAGAGCCCGGTCGCGCCGCCGCCCCCCGGCCCCAGGCGCGGACACCGCGCTCGCCCCGCCCGGCGCTGCCCGGGGAGTGGGGATTCCCCGCGGGCAGAAGGCAGCGGTGTGGGTTGTGGGTTAGCAGAGGCTCCTCCGGCCGGCAGCCCCACGGGCTGCTCGTGGCTACTGGGCGCCCCTCTGCCATGCGCCGGAGGGCGCGGGCTGGTAACCTGAGTAGGGACATGGGCCCAGGGTTAAAAATAATGCTGCTGAGAAGGAGGGTTTATTTTTAACTGGGGTCAGCGGTGCAGCCCTCTGCACTGAGGAGCCTAGCCGGCAGTGCAAACAGCCCAGCTGCAGGAAGAGCCCAGAGCTGGGAGAGTCGAATGGATGAACGGATGGATGGATGAACGGATGGATGGATGGATGGATGGATGGATAGATAGATGGATGGATGGATGGATAGATAGATGGATGGATGGATGACAGAGGCCGCTGTGCAGGCGCTGCTCTGAGAGAAGTGCACATGAGCCTTTGCCCTGCTGCAGGTACTGGCTGAGCACCTCCAGTGCATGTGCCACAGGTCTGCTGTGCCCATCATCCAGGTTGCTGAGTGGAGTCTGGATGTAGAGTGCATGTCCGGCAAAGCTGATAAATCTAGCCTTGAAACAAGTGGAAAGACCTTAAAAAGTGAACCACAGATGTTGCAATGTTTTCTGATCCATCTCTTGAGGAGTGGCCTGATCTCTCAGCATCCTTTGCCAGCAGCATCCTCTGAAAAGCCTGCTCCGCCAAAATTGCCCAGCAGATCACCTAGTGCCATCCATGCTCCTGTCACCAGCAGGCGGGGTGCCTAGCAGAGGCCAGACAGACCAAATGCTCCTCTCTGCATTCCGGGGAAGCAGGGGCTGCTCCAAAGAGCCATGCTCCTGGTGCACTGTTTCCTCCCCGGCAGCCGGCCTCTGGGTGTTCCTTCGGGCGTCTTTCTCTCTGACATCAGCTTCCTCCCTTACAATGTGTGGCGGCCAGGGCCCTTCTAGGTGGAGCACCCGACGAAGAGAGCGGCTGGCGGAAGGACCCACCCACCGGCATCCCGGGTTTCCCTGTGCCAGGGCGGGCTGGGTGGCTCCCTGAAATCCCAAAAACTGTCTTTGCACTGGGGGTTGCGGAGGCACTGCTGGCAGACGGGAGAGGAGGGAAACTCGGACCCGCCCCGGCCTCGACCGCTGAGCCGGGTGCCTGCGGGGTGGGAACTCCCAGCGACTGTTCCCGCCGCCGCCATCTGCTGAGGCCAGCAAACTGGAAACCAGCTGCTTGCCCAACCCTCGCCAGCAGCCAGGCCGTTGTCATTGCTGTTTGCTTTACATCAGCTCTGTTTAGTTTGGCAGGCTGAGGGCAGCAGGTTCAATCTGGACGATTTTGCGAGGGCTGGTTCCTGTCCCACACCCCTCGGTGGGGAACACAGCGTACGTTGAGGATACCCTCGCCCTGGAGCCCCAGGGCAGGAAAGGGTGCGGCTGAAATTAGTGTTTGCTTCTCAAGGGCAAGCCTGAAGTGCCAGTGTTTGGGAAGGTAATCAGCGGGCGTGAGAAAAGGCTTTCCGCACGGTCACGGCGGTTCCCTACATTCCGCGGGGACGCGGTCACCTGATCCCGGAGACCTCTGGACGTGGGGAAAGCAGGGATCACGCCTGTGGTTTGGGGCTACAATGCAGAACATGTCCAAAGTCACCTGCCGGGGCTGGAGGGGTGTCCCACCAGGATATGTACCCCCCCACAGCCTTTGCCCCGGGCAGTGCCCTGCTACTGACACCCGCAAGGGGAGATGCTCCTGATGCGTCCAGGCAGCTGGTGCTCATGGTATGAGGGCTTCTCCTCCGTGTTTCACGTCGACATGAGAAAGGAAAAATGTCACTAATCACTCCAATTATTCTTGCTGCTCCCCTTCTCCCGGCGCAGGCTGTCAGCCGTCTGGATCTCAGCCCATGCCATCCCAGGGCACAGGCAACAGTGCTGCTAGCACAGGCTCTCACAGCTTCTGGGCTGCAGGGAGCCACAGAGACCAAATACCCCGGTGTCCTTCTCATTTGCTCATGCCTCATCCCCGTCAACTGGACATTTTCAGTGTCCTATCCTGCCAGCCAGGGCTGCCACTGGGTTGCCACCCTGTTTACTCTAGGACCTCACCTGCAGGAAGGGAGGAAGCAGTGGGGCAGAGGACCGGGAAGGACCAGCAGAGCAGAGGACAGAGTTCAACACCCAGAAGTGCGTCTGCCCAACCCTGCCCCTGCTGCTCCATCCCCAATCTGTCCTGCCGTGTGTCACACAGGCCTGGCTGAGTGATGCTGTGGGACAAGAGATATGAAGGGGGTGGCAATGTAGCCCTGTGGTGCTCCTAGTCCCCTCCTGCTCAACTTATGTATTTAATTTCTTTGTACTAGACATAGGAGCATGTAGACCTGTGGCAAGCCAGTTCAGAGAGCTGACCTGGATGGAAACAGAACACTGTATTTCAGCAGGTTGAAGGTCAGCTCAGGCTGCTTGCTGCTCGGACTTGCCATGGGCTGAACTGCCGGGATACCCTCCCCACTGGGGGACCGTATACCCACTCGTTGCCAGGTCCAGTCCTCACCTGTGGGGTGGGGAGTTGCCCTCTTGTGCTACTCCAAGAGAAAACCCTTTGCTGTCTTGTATCAATCTGTTCTCTGCCATTTTATCATGGTGAACTGATTGAGAGCGGAGCCAGGGGTCAGACAGTGCGTGGAGAAGGTTAGGTCCCACACCAGGAGGAGTGGGAAAAGCCAGCCTGTGGCAGCTCGGCTTGCATTGCTGTAGAGTTGCAACTTGGGTGGATGGGCACTCACCTGTGCTGGCATGACACAGGGTGTGGTGCTGGCAACTACCCAACTATCTCTATATCAGCTGATTCAAATCTGGGAGCCAAGCCGAGGTGCACAGTGCTGCTCTGGAGCCTTGCTATGAGCTGTGCTGGAAGACGACTAACCCCACAAAAACAAAAGATGGTGGCTTCTCGGCCAGAACAGCTCCTGGATCTGGTTTGTCAGGCAGTTGTGTGTAGTGTTGTGCTGGCACAACAGGGAGGATCTGAGCGAGCTCTGTGGAGTTGGTATTGCTTACATCACTTCAAACAGCCTCAGCACCAAAAAAAATGTAAGCATGGCCACAGAGGTGACTTCAAGCTAACAGGGCTCCTGTTATCAGCAGAATCTCTGAGCCCAAGCCTAGGACACATCTTTATGGAATTGCTGCACTAGGAAAGGAGAGCTGGAGCTGAGCTCCTGCAGGAGGGCTTGTCCTTTCACACAATATTTGAATATATTTGCACTTCTCTGCAGAACTGAGAGGAGGCTAGTTGGCTGCTCTCCCACTCCAGTATATTCCAAGTCCATAACATTTTCACTCCCTGAAATATTTTAGTTTCTTCGTGCATTTCTTGTTTCCTCTGGTGCCAGTTCTGACAGGTTTAGTGACCTCTGCCCCCGGGCAGCATTCCACATCAATATTGGAGGGGGCTGCATTACTACATTACTGTGCGGTAGCATTACTCCTCTCCTGTGCCCTCACCCCCTCTGTAGGGGCTTAGAGAGTTGCTGCACTCTCCACACAAATACTCTCCCTCCACACACACTCGCATAATCTTTGGGATGCTCCTCCGTATCCTACACTCCTCCTCTCGGCTCTGATTATCCTCTCCCTCCCCAGCAAGACGGAGCACTCAGGAGTGAACTACTCACTGTGATCGTGACTGTTGTGAAACAGTTTATCTTCCTACGGGAGCGGCAGCCCTTGCCTGTCAGCCTGTGCCTGGCGCTCAGAACGCCTCCAGCACTCACAACCCCGCTTCCTTCTCCCTGACGTGCACATATGCACGCTCCTGCACGCACACGCGGCCCTCCTCCGGCATGCCTTTTGCGCCCGCCGCTTTCCCCGGGGATCGTGCCAGCAAAGGGGATGCGGTGGTGTGCTAAGGGGGCTGGGGCTCCTGGCGCCTATGGGGGACGTATGGAGAAGACAGATACGGGTCCTGTTGGGAACACCCCAAGGATGTAGTTCTCCCACCCCAGTTGCAGGTTGGGTAGGTGGTTGCATATGGAACACAGCCCCCTTGTCCTGCGGGTTATCCCTCGCCCAGCAGTGCCTCCTCGGGAGCAGCCAGACAGAAGGTATGGGCATTCAGGCAGGCACATGCCCGGAGGGGGAGGGAGTCGGATGCCGCGGCCACCGCAGAGGCTCGGCGGTGTTCCCAGGAGGTGACTCTTTAGGAAGTGGGTGCGTCCTGCCGGTGTCACGGCGGGAGGCCCAGCGGGAACTGCGTGGGAGCGAGGAGAGCCACGGAGCAGGCTGGGTCCTAGCCTGACCCCTGGTCATTAGGGAGAAGGCGGCTTTGACATGACTCAGCAGGAGAGCTGAGCACAGGGTAAGCAGTACCCAGAGACTGGAGAAGCGGGGAGGTGCCCATCAACATCGTGGCACGTCCTAATTACTTTAGCTTGTGCTATTAAATTTGCTTGCTTGTACAAGAAACAAAAGCAAGAGGCATTCCCCAAAACTTCCTCCAGGCAGTGGGCTCTAGCCCTTTACCCAGATGCTGGCAGACTCTTCCTATGTCAGACGCAGAAAGGAGTCCTGGTCACGCCGCCTCTTGCCGAAAATTCCCAAGCCGGCAAGCCCAAAGCTTGCTGCCCTGCCTCGCTAGCCTGGGGCCAAGGACCGGAGCATTGCTGACGAATACACCACTCGTGAGGGCCAGGCGTGGAGGAGCCACAGCCCACATGGGCGAGAAGCCCTGCGTAATGCCTCCGCTTCCCGTAGCTGGGAAATGGCCATTGCGCGGAGGCTGGGCGCTGCGGTCAGGCACGGGACAGGATCCCGACCGCCTGCTCACCACGGAGTGCCTTACGTGCGGGAGGGCAGCCTAGGGAGCGGCCCCTGGGGTGTCACAGCGGCTCGGCTAGTGTCAGACAGAGGTACCCCAGAGTACCTGTGGTTAGCTAGGGCAAGAGCCCCCCACATCTCCTGCATCCGAAGGCAGCAAGCTGCCCAGCACCCAGCGCCAGTGCTTGCCTGGTTATGCCAGGCACCTCTGTGGCCCCATGGGCCTCCTGCACATCCGCCCAGGTCCCACCGGGAGAGCAGCCTCCTCCTGCTGTGGCTGCTGCCACCTAATGGAGCCACTCCTCTTGCCCGGGTGAGATGAGAGTGGCAGTGCTCTGCGGCGGCCGGCCAAAGCCCGCACATCCCGGGCAGCCCGCTGCCCGCTTCTGCCCGTGCCCGCTGCGCTGCTGGGGGAGCACGTACGATGTGCTGGCGCTAGAACGGGTGAAACTCCTGAGTGTGTGTCACACCGCACGGCAAGGCAGAGAGCCAGCCTGTCCCTATAGATGGTCGCCCCCGAGCGTCGCTGACACGCTGTCCCTCTCCATACGCACGCACACGCGGCACTCACGGCACTCACACACGGCACACCTGGCCCACGCAGCCGCACGGAGGGCTCGGCTGCCGGCAGCCAGCGTCCGAGCCTCTGGCTTGTAGCGGCTGAAAGCAAAGCAGCTCCCAAGCGACGCGGGTCATGGCAAGATGCTTTATATAACCCACCGCCACAGAGAAAACCAAAATAGCTGCCTCCCTGCTGCTCAGTTCGTCTCTTCCATCAAACACGGATAAAATTAGAGCAGGCCGTGACGTGCACCTACGTCTGCGCAGGGACTCCAGGGAGACGGAGGGAGCCGGCTCAGGGCTCTGCCATTAGTGGCACAGCCTGCCAGAGCTTTCAAATAAGATCTGTCAGCAAGTCTGGTGTGTGGCCGCAGGGGATAGATGTGTGGAAGAGGAGGCGGCAGGGGGGAGCACGGCTGCCGAAGGCTCACGGGTACGGCTCCGTGCCTCATCGCTGCCTTTTGGGAATGCAGGCTGAATGATCACATGCAAGCTGGGCTTCAGCGCTGCGCTGACCCTCGCTTTTCCAGCATGGACACCACCGTGGTCAAAGCAGAGCTTCTCTTAGGGCTCTGGATTCACAGCGTCTGAGGCCAAACTCCCGAGCAGGGAGTACTGGAACAGGAATACTTCTGCCAGAGCTTTCTAGCAAACTTGCTCTGTGGGCTGGAATATAGAGCTGCTGCTGTCCCCTGGGAGGCGACCTGCAGAGCTGGCCAGCTCCCCTTGTCTGCTGACTTTGCAACCTGGTAGAGCCATAGCCTGTGTAGTACTGAAAGGAGGTGAAAAGCTGACTCAGAAAACACTGTGTGGAGGCTCAGACCCTTTTAAGAAGAAGAAAAAAAACATCAGGACAATAAAGCCAGGAGAAAAGCCTAGAAAGAAGCTGGAAAACAGTCACTTACACTCCTGTATAGACACACAGATTAGGTCTGAGACTTTCCCTGCTGACATGAGAAATCTCAAGTGCTCAAAGCTCCTGATTACTAGGTAAAACTAATAGAGTCATTGTCCAAAGCACACACAGATGAAGGTGTCTAACTTCTCCTTTGGATGTGTTGGCTTTGATATTTTTTGACTGGTTTACTAGTCTGAACAGAGGAGAGAGGCCAGGAATGTGGTTATTCTCTTATTCTGTGACATTGCTCTACTCTGTAACTTTGGGCACAACTTTCCCTGGTGTCTGTATGTCTGTATGGGTGCTTTGGTGTCCCATCCTGAATTCTGGGGCTAATGTTCTCGATCCTCATTCAGCTGCCAGGTTGAAGACTTTTGAAAGGGAGCAAACTTATATAATGTCAGACACTAAAGATGACAAGAACCCTGAAGAAAATTGCTGTGGTTTTCCTTATTTATGGAAAAACAATAAAATAAAAAAAAGGAGAAAATATTTAAAACTGTTTTCCTACCCTGAGGGACATGTGCCCACTTGTGAAGGTAGTATATGGTGTGTCCCCGGGACCTCTGCCACCTTCTCCCTCCACCTCTGTCATATGACAGTGCTGAATACATCTCCTTTTGGAGAGGCGGCTCGGATCCCAGACAGATCCTGGAGACAGGAATCACTGATATATATAGCAGCATGGCAAGAGGTGAGTGAGGCAGCCGCAGGAGCAGCTCCTGATGCTGGGCTCAAAAAAAAAAAAAAAACAAACCTCAAACCACTCAGAACAAATGAAGTCTGTTCATCTTCCCCATGAGTCCCAGGAGGTGAAAGCTCAACAGGAGTGAAGTGGCTGGATGAGAGGAGAAACGTCTGTGTCACATGGTGAGGTACCTCCTCACTCAGTCCTGCCCTCAGCCTGCCAAGGCCAGCTGGAAGTTGCTTCCGTATTCTTGGGGACATTATTTGCTGAGTATCTACTGATGACTGTTATCTCCCTGGTTTCTGAGGAATTGCCCTGCTGCAATCCAAGTGTCAACTGTATGGTGCAGAACAGCTGGTGTGTCCCCTGTGTCTTCTGTTATCTTCTTCTCCTTTGGCCCATGACAATTCCATATGGAGTCCCTACAGTGGCACAGAGTGGTGTTGTGTATTCAGTGAGGCAGTTCAGAAAGCGTGTTTGGGAATCAAAGGACTGTACAGCAAAATTCAGCTTCCCTGGGTTGGTACCAAGGTCTGTGTGACTCCCCCAGTCACAAACTCCTCAATGCACAACTCAGTGCAGCCTCATGCCCCTGCAATGCTAATCTCAGCAGGTCCTGCCCAGTGCTGCCCATGACAATGACACCATGTGCAGGCAGAGCTCCTGGTGCTTCCTTCCACTAGGCAGGGGACATTCATCTTCTGTCTGCCCAGGTTGCCAGGTTCTTTCATTCCACTGAAATTGCTTGTTTATTTGTAGCAGAAAGCATCTGAGAGAGCAGAGAAGACAGAAGTGGAAAGGGCCAGAAAGGATGGGACAGGCCAAGAGGGGCCACAAAACATGTTCTTTCCCCACAAGCCACAAGTTAGCTCTGCTCAGGCCAGGCTGGCTGTTGCTGAAGAGTTATGAGACACCAAAGGCAGGTGAGGCAGCCAGGGACCAGCTGCTGGGAAAGTGGAGAAAGGGTCACACATCTCCATGGCCCAGAATATTGGAAGCCTTTTGTGCTTCCACTGCACTCACACCTTGCCTGTGCCTTCTCCTACAAACCAGCTCTTGAGGACTGGAAGATTTAACACATACACATGAAGTATCAGGGTATATTTGTTGCAGGAAAGGGCAGGAGAGCATTGTGATACGGTCTGGGATTTCCCTGAGGCTGCTGGAGGACTGGTTTTACTAGTGGGATCTCTGCTGGGATGAGATGAATGGGAAGCAGGATTAATTTGCAATCCCTCTTACGTCAACACTTGACAGAAGACTTAATGACTGGGATTTCCCTCTGATTATCCTGGGGGAAATGGAGATCATTCTACGAGCTCTCTCTCACCCAGTGTCAGGCAAAGAGCCATTCTCAGGCTGTTTGAGTCTCTTTAGATGTCAGGAATAAAAATTATTTCCTGTCAGCAGCATCAGTGATTGTCCTGGCACAACTGTGGTTTGAAAAGGATACTTAGAATAGGAGCATCTTTTTCCTCAAATCCTCAGCATATTCCTCTTTCATAACTGTTCTGTAGCTCAAAATAACCTGTCCTGGCAGTTGGTGCTACTTGCATAAAGAGGAAGCTGAGGCCCTCAATGAGGTCAAAGGGAAGAGCACCCTGTCTAGACCAACATCCCTGGGGATTTCAGCCCCTGCCTCCTGGAAAACCCCCGGTCCAGAATTGCCCTGTTGAGTCAGAGCTACTTGCACAAAGCCAGCACTGAGACAAACTCCAGAGCTATCACACCACTCTGATACCTCTGGGGAAGGCTTCTGCAGGGCAAAGGAAATTTCCACTTTGCTATTACCACTTGATCCTCATCAGTCTTCATAGCCATGCTGCACGATGGATGATAACCTGTGATTACACATCCTATCCATCTTCGCTGTGTGTTTTTCCATTCCCTCCAGCTGAATGGATTCCTTGTGCAGCTCTCCAAAAGACCTGTCTCCTGATGCTCTCCATATGAGACATTGCAATGGCCAGCCAGGTCTTCGGTGCTCACTGAGACAGGCACACTGGCAAGGCTCACATGGCCCACTGGCCTTGGGTATGATGCTTAGGAATGACTTAGCGGCTTGTTGGCTATGGCCGACGGTGAGTAAAGCAGTATCTCCAATGTACCTCTTCCCTGGTTTTTGGGGTGCCTTCTGAACCCCCACCCAGCCCAGCAGCTCACTTTGTCTTTGCAGAAGGAACTCCTCAATGCAGAAGTTGCCCATCTGCACTGGGTGGCCACAGAGGCTGTGGTTTGGGTGAGCCATCCTAACCCCAGAAATCTTGCTGTAGAGGAGTTATTAATATTCCTGTTGTCCACGTGCCATGCTGACTAGCTTCCAGAGATAAGTGCTCTGCTCATGTGCCTATGTAGAGAGGGGACTTCCCAGGCCTAATTCAATGCTTCCCATTCCTGCTTTCTTACACACCAGTCTCTGTCAAGGCTATGAATATGTCCTGCTGAATCAGTGTTCATCCAGCCAACTTCCCTTTTTCACAAGGGGAAATATTTATAATCTAACAGTCAAGCCACCACACAGTGCAGCTGGTGGAAGACATCCAATAAACATCCCATCTAACTGCTGCCTTTGCTGCCAAGCCTCCTCCCAAGAACTGGTGACTTGAGCAGCATTCAGCTGCGCTGCTGTTGATTTACAGGAGTTAATATCCATTATGCCATTTTTTAGATGCTGGTCATTCTGACGAGCTGCAGGAAGGAATTTCCTCATGTTGATCTTCAAATAATCAGCAAGGTTGTTCTGAGTTGAAAAAAATGTGTCAGTCTGGAAGAATTCATTAAGCATTCTCTTCAGTGGGGAACTCAGCTTGGTACTCTCCATTAAATCGAGCATGAAAATATCTTTGAAATAGATAGTGCTGCTGTGCATAGATGTCCTGTTTTTATTCTTACCAGGTGACATGATGATAATATAATTCAGAAATCATGGCTCCATAGCTAAGGCTGAGATTAATTTTGTATTTCAAACTAGAAATTCGAGCTCTCTATTGTCTTGGTATTTCCTCCACAGTGTTCTTGCACTTACTCTCTATATATAAAAAGGAAAGATCTAAGAACAGGCAGATAAAAATGCTAAATATCTGAAAAGTTAAAAATAATTAAAATTAGGCGTTGAAGAAGTACAGCCTCTAGTAACAAAATGTTTCAACATTTAATCATCACTGTTGTAGAATAATAAAAAGACTTCAGGCTTCCTACACAATAAAAGCTTCTTGCTGTCATGTGCAAAGCCTACACAAGAGTGTTTACTTTTTAAATTCCTGAGTATTTTTCACATTACTTTTGACATGTGAAAGTCTCTCTGGATGGTTACATTAAGAATTCAGTTCAGAATTTTTATTTCAAAAGTGCCACTGAAGTCACGGTTTGTCTTAACTGGGAATCATTTGGAAGAGTTGCTGTTAGACACACTTAGACTCAAGCCTTTCCTGGTAGCTAACCTGGTACTTTTCCTCATCTATTTCCCTCAGTTGATGTCTCCTTGCAGCTTAGGCAGCCACCCTGCTTGAGAATGAAATTGACTGTGTTCCCATCAGGTACAATTGGAGGACAGGTTCTGCAACAGGCTTGCAGTTATCAAAATCTGAAACTGATTTTAAGGAAATACCTTTACAGGCATTGGACAGCAGCTCTGGAAGGCATCTGATTAAAGAGTTCAGCAATATTAAAAAGCATTGAAATTTACATGGCTGGCAGAAATACCCAGACTTTTAAAAGTGAGTGTATGTTTAAAAAAGGATAGAGAATCTTCTTCTGAGGGCCTCTGGTTAGGTCTAACTCACAGTTGTTTGATGCTGGAGTAAATATGTCCTGTCTTTCTGCTGTGGACTTCTTCATTGTCCTATGCCATATCCACCTCTAGCTTTTATTAGAGGACAATGGAGGAGCTGGTCTGAGTGGTCTGGAAGCTGGTCTGGGGGTCCCCATCAGTTGGTAGGGATGTGGTGAGTGAGGACTCAAGCTGAGCTGCAAGGAGATGGACCTGGCCAGCTACCTCTTATTTAAGATGCTTATTTAAGATTCTGTACACTGGGTAAGGACACAGTCAGACTTGTTCAGAGCATCAATACACAATGTAACTGCTGATTAGACCTTCATTTCAGCATAAGTTCAGTTTGAAGAAACCTGGAGTGAGATTTATCTCACCAGATTTAGACATCTGGTTCAGGATGAGAAGACCTCTCTAGAATAACTTCTTTCTCTCCATTGCTTGGAAAGGGGATGCAGCCCCATGGCCATGAGATGCAGAGATATGCAGGTAGTCAGATGGATCTCAGCTACAGTCTTTTAAGAAAAAGTAACTATAAAGTTATGCTCCAAACATCAAATGTGCTCTCTTCTGTGTTGTTTTGAGCCTGTACTGTAATTCACAACTGAAAGAAAAATAATGGTATGACACTGTAGAGTTTGCCTGTTGAGACAAGACAATACCCCAAGCTTCTATTTGTTTTAGAGTTGAGGCTTAGGTAACAAAACATCTTTTGTAGAGATTCTTGAAAGCCTGTGTAAACAGTAATTTTTTACCCTCCCTGAGCAGAGGCATGTTTATCACAAAGGTCAGAGGAGGACAGGGCTGGGGCTTGAGAGGAGGCAACAAGCCAGCTGCTTCTTGCAGAGGTTGGGGGTTTCTAGGTGAACTCTGTGTTGGTGTTTGCTGGAAAAGTTAATCCCAACACTGTTGCTGGTGAGCAGGAAAGGCCAGCAGGCCTCTGCTGAACAGGGAGCTGGCATGGTTCATGCTATAGGGGCTGTGGGAGAAGCAGGGCTTTGCCTGGAGCCATCTGTTGGGAGTGGAAAGGGATACGGGCTTCCCTTGAGCTCCAGGAGGGCAGTAGGTGAAAGTTTCTGGGAAGTGGGAGGTTTCCTCTAAAAGATGGGAGGGCCGTCAGACTACTACTTAAAAGCTGAAAACCTACCTGGCAGCAGGAAAAGCTGAGAGAAGAGGAGAGGAGAGAGAGGAGAGGAGAGGAGAGAAGAATCATGAATGCTCGCTTCCTCAAAGTGGTTTGTGATTGAATCTGGGCTGTCTTTGATGAAGGATGTTTTGTTTCCCTAAATAAACTCACAATTTAGATTAAGCCCCATACATTTGATTTCAAGCAATTCACATCCGTGTAGGATTTTGAAGTACTTTGTAGGAGTAACTTCAGTCACTAGGTGAAATGGAAGCATATACATATAAATATACTGTAACAATAGCTTGTCTCCTCAAAGGATTCAACTTAAATGTTTATTTATATCTAAAGTTGTTTTGTTCCACACCTCTTACCCAAATGCTATATATTTTAGCTATATGGCCAGCACACAGTACATGTGATCTCTGGGACAGATTACAGAAGAGACAAAGCAGTGCAATGCTGTTTTATGGCTGTTTAGCCACTGATTTATTTTTAGTTGATTGAATAACATCTCTATCTGGATTGTGATCACAGTGATGACTGTGAGAGTTATATCCCAGCAATGAGTTCAAATATAGCCCCTTACGAGAAGTGGCCTTGCACTTTCTAGATGTGGTGGATGGATAATTTTGCATGCTTAGTAAAAATACTGATTAGCATCGTAAAGCATATGTAATTTTTATAGAATTTTCTCAGTAGCTTGTAGTGGATTGCCAGGTGCAAGGCAGAAAGCAGAAGGATTAGAGCATAAAAGTAAGTCTAGAATAGTTTATAAGAGGAACATTGTTTCAACTTTTTATTGTCCAAAAGAAGAAAATGCAAAAATGCCACAGCAGCTGACGCAGAAGCAGTAAAAAACGCATCTAATTATGTAATTCATTCACATTCATACACATTGTTTCATGGAGAGAGCAAATTAGTATTTTCTACCATTTAACATAGATAAAAGATACATTTGGTGTGGTAGGAATTGACTATTGCTAACACTCTGTGAACTTTGTCAGTTGGGAAAAAATTAGAAATTTGGTGGGAAAAGGCATATTTTCTTCAATGACCTTGCTATCTCAGACTATAGAGACATCCAAAGGTTTCCATTGTTCTTTAGCTAAAACAGAACTGAAAGCTGAATAATTAATTGCTCTCTTTATAATTTTCAAGACAGCAATAAAACTGCATGAGGGATATTTGGAAAGACAAAGATATCTTTTATCACACGAACAAAATAGTTTGAATTTTGTCAGTGTGTCGTGATTGGCAGCTGATATTAATGTTTACTTTGGGGATACACCCATTTGTCTATGGATTGGTGGCAGTGAGAACAAATACCATTTGTCTATGGATTGGTGGCAGGGAGAACAAATACCTGCTTCCAGCTGACTGCCGAGCTCCCACAACGCTTAATGCAGCAGATTAAGCTAAAATGGGTCATTGCTTCATCTGGAAAGTTGTGTAACAAGTTATCAATCTCCCCTTCACCTCTGTTCAGGGTTTTTAAATTACAGGAAGCATTTCATTTTGTTAGCCTCCACTATGTGGAAACATTAAGGCATGTCCCTGCAAGACTGTTATTTCCTAACCCGCAGCTGAAAGGATCTCCAAATGCTTTCCCTCTGCTGTAAGTTACTTTGCACACTCAAGGGATATTGCCCCATTGCTTGTTTAAGTGCTTCAAAGAGCCAAAAGTTGGGGATTGTGAAGAGACTCACAGCAGCTCGGTACCATTTTATTTCATAGAACACTGAAGCACTAAAGGATCTCTGAGGGGGTTTTATAATTAGATCTGAACTTGCCTGTGTGGCAGTTTCTAGAATAATGCATCCACAGGAGGACACTACAACAGAAAGTAGGGGATAAAGTTGTTGGTCATAAATGTAACTCATCTAAAAATGTGCCATGACGAAATGGCCACGGTAGAAAGGGATTGTAGTCAGTCATGTATTTGCTTCTTGATGGATGAATTCACACTTTGGTTTTAGAAAACGAGGCTACTTTAACACAAATGAGCCACTTTATCTGGAAAATAAGGCATTATTGAATGTTTTAAACGTGTTAGAATGCTGCATACATATCACTGGTTTGAGGAATGTTCTGCATGAAGAAATTTGTCATGCTATGCCTGTTTCACCAGGAATTTTATGGTACAATATTTCATATCTTCATATTCTAGTAATCTGTGTTTCTTAAAGTTTATGAAATAATAGCTATTTCTGCCTTAAGTGCTGCAATGGAAAGAATGTTTTCATTTGCAAATATACTTTGACATATTGCAGAAAGAGCAAAATATTTATTTTATTATGGCTATGTTTCCAAATAATTTAATTGTCCAAGTAAGGGAAGGTTTGTGAACTGATAAGAGAAATAAAAATGCATTGAAATGTTCATCAAGTGACTGTAAATCCCACTTCAAACAACAAACTGGAACTTAAAGTAAGGGCAAAGGTCTAGTGGTGGGAGGTTTTTGTTGTTTTGGGGTTTTTTTGGTGAAGGTTCTTTTTATTTCCCTCCAAGCAATGAGGCCACTCCACCACTGTGCATTTAGGCTTAGGCTCACAAGGCCTGTTCCTGCAGGAGAGTTTCATCATATTTTCTCAGTTAGTATGAGCACAAGCAGGCAAAAGTGCTGAACTGTTCTTTAGAATGCTCTGCAGGTGAACATCCAGGCATGGAATTTGCTGCTTAAAGCCTCTTTAGATTGAAGTTTGTACCAACTCATTATTATTGTTTGTCATTAAAGATGTTTTGACCAGAGAATGAACACAGCTGGTAATGTTTAAGGAATAAAAGTGGAACAATGGTGTAATTTTTTTTTTACTCAAGATAACAGAAATAAAAAAAAAGATATTTTACTTTCTAGCAAGGTTACTATTAATTTCTTTCTTCCTGCTTTTCCTTACATCTTAGCACACCCAAATATTTGCAGCTGATCCCAGGAGCTCACTGCAACTGTGGTGACCTTAACCACACACCTGTGCAATTTTCCTCCTCCCTGTTTGCAAGTTATTCAGCAGAACAAGTCACTGCTCCCCCA
>VWZS01001907.1:0-101149 GCA_013397075.1 Rhabdornis inornatus | reverse complement strand
GGCCCGCCGCACTCGGAGCCGCCGCCATGCCGCTGCCGCCGCTGCCCGGCCGCCCCCGCCTCGGGCGGGCCGCGCTCCTGCCGCTGCTCCTGCTGCTCCTGCTGGTGGGCCCGGCGCGGCCCATCTCCTTCCAGCTGCCGGGCAAGGCGCGGAAGTGCCTGCGGGAAGAGATCCACCGCGACACGCTGGTCACGGGTTGTTTTGGGGTTTTTTTGGTGAAGGTTCTTTTTATTTCCCTCCAAGCAATGAGGCCACTCCACCACTGTGCATTTAGGCTTAGGCTCACAAGGCCTGTTCCTGCAGGAGAGTTTCATCATATTTTCTCAGTTAGTATGAGCACAAGCAGGCAAAAGTGCTGAACTGTTCTTTAGAATGCTCTGCAGGTGAACATCCAGGCATGGAATTTGCTGCTTAAAGCCTCTTTAGATTGAAGTTTGTACCAACTCATTATTATTGTTTGTCATTAAAGATGTTTTGACCAGAGAATGAACACAGCTGGTAATGTTTAAGGAATAAAAGTGGAACAATGGTGTAATTTTTTTTTTACTCAAGATAACAGAAATAAAAAAAAAGATATTTTACTTTCTAGCAAGGTTACTATTAATTTCTTTCTTCCTGCTTTTCCTTACATCTTAGCACACCCAAATATTTGCAGCTGATCCCAGGAGCTCACTGCAACTGTGGTGACCTTAACCACACACCTGTGCAATTTTCCTCCTCCCTGTTTGCAAGTTATTCAGCAGAACAAGTCACTGCTCCCCCAGTTGTGCATGTTCTTCCTGGCAGCTCCACCACCAGGCCAGAAGGCTGCGAATGGAGATGATGGGGTGCCAGGGGAAGCAGCAGCCCAAAGCTGGTCAGTGGTTACTCGATGCTATCTTCCTAAAGAGTAAAATATATCAAGAGGAAAAAACCGAAAAAGTAGATTTGAGTATATGCTGGGAAAGGAGAAAAACAAGTAATGCTCTGTCTTCAAAAATCCTCATAATTTTATTTGCTGTTAAAAACACTTGGATACTCCTACTGAACAGTATTCATTAAGTATTGATGCAAAGAAGCGAGACACCTCATAAAACTGAATTTTCTTGTGTGAAGAAGTCAAGAGGGAAATTACTCCTCAAAAATGAGAAAAAACTATACAATAAACAGCAAGCGTCTGTCCCAGTGAAGGACTTCAGCCGCGAGGCAGTCTCACAGAAATTCAGACTGCTTGTCCACCCCCAGGATGCTCCTCTGCCTCAGAGCACGGTTTGGTTTCGTTCTAACTTTCCAATTCTTTAACGAGCGAAACCATTATTACCAGTTCCCCTCCGTTATTACCGGATTAACTTCATCACTGCTTTGTTTCATAACGAAACAGGCCCCCCGAGGGGTCCCGCGCTCCGTCANCCGCCTCCCCTCGCTGGCCGTGCGGGGCGGGGAAGGAAGGAAGGATGGGTGACGTGTTCCACGCGTGACAGCGGCCCACGCGTGAGCCGACACCGCCCGGCCCCGGCCTGCACCGCGCCGCACCGCGGGCCTCGCCCTGTGCGGGGGGCCACCAGCCCGCCCAGGTGCTCCGCGTGCTGGGCAGCCAGGGACCAGGGCAGCGTTTTAGCTTGAGCCAAATAGGAGTTTTTTTCCCCAAAGATCGAGTTGCAGCGGCCCGTCCCACAATCCGGCATTTAATCCGCACTCGGTGCAGATTATCCGGCGGCTGGCGAGATGGGCCGCTACGATAAAGCTGTACTAGGGTCGCTTACGCCGTGAGCCGGAAGGAGTTATGGTGACGTGGCTTTCCGGGGCTTCCTCCACGCCTTAGGGCCAGGCACAGCGGGATCCTGGCACAGTGGAAAGGGGGCTCAGGAGCCAGGTTCTGGTACACAGAATGGCTGTTCTCATCTTGCTGTGTTGTAGCTTGCATGGGTTTTAGCTAGGCAGATGTTTGCTGCAGGGAAGAAAATGATGCTGAAGGATCTTCAGGAAGTACTGGGTTGACAGAATATACGTAACTAATACACCTGTGTGACACACAGCTATAAAACTTCAGCAGCTTCACTTTAATTCTGCCTAGAATCTGCCTTTCATAGGCTTTCTTCAAAATTCCAACCTAGCTGAATAAGGTCTGTTGCTACATAGTCAGTTCGTAACAGTCTTCTGTCCCCTTTTTTATTTCTGTCTACATTCCTAAAGGTTTCGATAATAAGTACACAGAGACAGAATGGTCACGAGTTTCTGAACTTGCTGTTCTTGAGTATATTAGAAGTCCTGAAATCAGGTTGCATTTCTAGCATCTGCCTACCAATGCCTGGAGGCCGTGGTGTTACTGGCAGTTTTGCTTGGTTATGGCTGGAGAAGGCTTCTTCTGAAGTCTTACTTTTTAAAAAATCGTGTTCTTCTGTCCTTGTATCATTTGTAAAAGGAAACTTGTCTTTGTATAGGCAGAGCCAAGCAGCATAAAGGCTTTGAAATGCTGATGTACTATTTGCCTGGTAAGGCACATGTATTTCAGATGGAGTGCCATGTTCCCATCTGTCTCTTACTGCTTGGTAACCAAGCCTCCCGGTTCTCAGGTTGCCCACTCTCAGGTCAGTTAACCCAAAGGTCTCTTCCAAAACTCACTTTTATGACACAGGGCTTATCTAGGGAGGTGATGGTGAACCAGTGAATCCCATGTTTGAGTCTTGGTTGGCTTTGCTGTTGAACCTGATATCCCGGTGGTACTGCTTATAGAAGTTCTTTTTTGATTGAACCATAAAATGAAATAATTTTTAAAAGCTCTGTATAGTTTGAAAAGCTACAAAGGAGAAAAAAGATTGTATGCAATTCTTGCTTTCCTTCTTATTGTTCAGGTATGCTGTGACCTCCCAATATGCTGGGTTTGTTATAAGTACTGAAACCTCTCTTATAGGTGTCTGCTTTCTCTGTGGTCTGTGTGGGAAAGCTCAGTTCAGGACATGATGTCTGCAGGTACTCTCTGTTCTGCACTGGATGGTCTGCTTTGGCCCCTTGGATTGGGCCACAGAACAGAGGTGGGAAGAGGTTGGTAGTTAATTCTGTCCAGGCTCAGTTCGGTTCCTTCCGGTGAGCTGAGATTTGTGTGTGTGATAGCCCGGCGCTAACAGTGGCACCCTCTGTTTTGGAGGAATCCGAAGGCTCTGCCAGCTGGCTGCTGGCGGGGGGGTCGGGGGGCGTCGGGCACCTGGGCTCTCCTTTGGCAGCCACATGCCTCTGCCCCATTGTCCAGCAACGGTATCGGGCTGTTTGTCAAGGGCAAACAATGCCCTGTCTGTAGGGGATTGCCTTACCGTAAATAACGTTAGAATAGCATGAAAAATCCCTTTCAGATCGACTCCCCCACAAAGCGTTCTGGCTGGACTGTTAGCAGCTTCTCCCGCCCTCGCGCACTCGGCTGAATGGGCAGTGTATTTGGCTGATTTGGGTAGTGCTATTCAGTTCTGATGAAAGTGGATAGCAGAGCTTTTACTGTCCAGAATGCTGTTCATGAGCTGCAAAGGGCAAAAATAGATCAAGCTGCATGAAGATTAGCTCTGGTGCCTACAAAGGCATAGGAAAATAGTGCTCAAAATAATAGGGGCATCTGAGAGCTATGTTCTGACTACTTTTTGTGATGGAGAGCTCTGTGTGCAGAATGTATAGTGTCATGCTGATGAGGCATCTTGGTTAATCATGATCGCTCCACTAAACAGCACATGCCATGTGCTGGCCAAATTACAGGCTTTTACATTGTGTTGGCATGGTCAAACACACAGTTCTTTACTGCAGATGGGCCTGCTCACTTGGGCCCGGTGCTTCCCAGTGCCTCCCAGTGCCTGGTGGCTTCCAGACAGGAGGTAGCTGGTGGTTTGTGGCAAGGGCATGGCAGCACAGCTGCCTGCACCTGACTGCACAGGCATGCTTTCATCTGCTTGCCATTTGAAAGCAGGTACAGCTCTGAGCTGCTGCACGGAGAACAGTGCTCCTCATTGTTCTCAGACACTGACGGCATATGGTGCAGGGGCAGCTACAAGAAATCCCCTAAAAGGCCATGGTGGGATAATCTGTATATAGAGGAAGCTTGTTCCTAAAGTCTTGCCTGCTATGGTTTATACCATAAAGTGTGAGAATTTATGTACTTGATTGTTTTTCCTGCCTAATGCAGCAACTCTCATCCATGAGTAGGTCCACACCTGTTTCGAATCTGATGCCAGAGAGTTAATTAGGTGCTCTAATAAGAATAAAGAGTGTTTCCATGGAATAGTTCTGGGTACATAGCCCTTTTGCATGGCCTTTGTACAGGAAAAAAGGCTGGAGTAAAGTAGAATGTCTGACTTACCTTTTCTATGCCACAAATTATTTTGTGTACTTTGGTCTTATATACCTTTAAAATTATTCCCAAGCTTTTTACTTTCTTTGTCTCTAAGATTTTAAAGACCCCTAGCAGCTTTAGTGTCTGTGCTGTTTCAGACATACCCATTAAAATTAGCATTCAGGGAAAATGGGAAGCATTCCAGTGGAATACACACTGTTCATTTTCATGCGGTGTTGTAGCACCTTCCGTTTTTTTCACCCCTCTCCCCAGTCAGAGTGTTTCAGCTTGATGGAGCCTTTAATTGAGCACAATTATTCTCAAGTTTGCGTCATGAAATGCGTGTCCTTTCTTTTTATACTCTTTGTTGGAGCATTTTTGTAGGCCTTCCACAGTTTTTGCCTATTCTTAGTCGTTTTATAGAGTTAGTGCAAAGTAGTCATTATTCTGTCTGTGTAGTCTGAATTGTCCTCTGAAGTGGCCGCTTTTATGGATCTTGGCACCCAAAACCTGTGTAACTCAGGGCCACAGTCGTGGTTCATTTCTAGAGGCATAGGTATACCCTTCTCCATTTCATCTTCTGGGGAATGTGACTCTTTTGTCCCATAAGTCTTCTCCCTATCTCTGTTGCTATGGGAATTCATTAATTTTGCTTGCAAAATAAAGACAATGAACGACAATTTGGTTCAGCTATATTTCTTATGTGTAGTCTATATTTGGGATTCAAAGGAGGAAGAGAAATTAGTGTGGGTTTCAGTTTGGGATTTTTTTTATTGGTCAATTGCTTTTTGGTGGTGTTTTTTTGGAGGGGTGTTGTTTTTTGGTTGCTTGGTAGTTTTTTGTATCTGAGAATCAATAATTTAAAATCACTATGTCAGCTTCTGGTGTTTGGATGAGGAGGGGAGGAATTGATGTAGTCACAAAGAAGGAGGGAAACTGTTGAAAGGAGGAAGCAGCAGATCCAAAGGGGAGGCTAGGATTACTCTTGCTGCACAGGCAGCATGAGCTCATGGAAGCAAAGTACCGTGTTTCTTACCTTCATTGTCTCTCTTACAGATAACTGACTCAGCTGGGCACATCCTGTATGCCAAGGAGGATGCCGCCAAGGGCAAATTTGCTTTCACCACTGAAGACTATGATATGTTTGAGGCCTGCTTTGAGAGCAAGCTTCCTGTGGGTAAGTGAAATGAAAGATGTGCTGGCTGTTTCTAGCTTCTGATCAGGTTTATGTAGCTGTGTGGATTAGGAATACAAGTAAAGTGATCCTGAGTGTGGTCCACAGAACACTTTGATTTTTAAAGCTGATCTTCAGGAGGTGGCCAGTCTCACTGCAGAACATCTGCTCTGTGTGTTGCATTTGAAGTAATCCTCTGTGGCTGTTGTGTAGAGCACTTGGGTTTCCTCTGAAAGGGGAATTGGGCATTTCTCTTACAGAGGTCACCACAGTTGCAATGAGTGGCAGTGCCAGTGAGCAAACCACACTTCTTTTGCCAGTTTTATGCTTCTCCTCATCTTGCAGTTGAGCTGAGATAGAGCTGGGTGCCATCGTCTCCAGGACCTCTCTTTCACCCCAGCAGGCCATTTCTTCCTCATTGATAGAATGTGATCTATGCACAATGTGTTCTTGGCAGCTATCCTGCGATAGGTTGACAACTATTTAGTGAGGTTGGATTGTGTCTGTATAGGGAATGTGTCCTTGATTTGCACCCACAACTGCTCTGGAAGTGGTCAATAAAGAGAAGGGGAAATGAGCCGGATGTCAGCTTTGCATTTGTGCTACAAGGATGGTTGCCTAACGAATGCTGAGGCTTGTTTCCTGTGAGTGTGACGCATGTACTGCTTTGAATGCCTGAGCTCAACTTCAGGACAAACGTACTGCAAATGGCCAACATGCAAGTTTGTAGGTGCTAGATCTTTTCATGGTTACTGTCAGAATTCTGGTCCTTGGGCCCGGTTTTTCTTAGGTCTTATCCTAAAAATTCCAGAGTGTTTCACAGAGCATTCACTAGCAGCACTCCTCAAATCAGTTGAAAGGCAGCTGATGTTTTGCTGTTTCTGCTGCATGTATACAATGCAAATAGTTTGCAAGTTGAAGAGAACTCTACAGAAAGAGAAAGCTGTATTCTGTGCTGGGATTGGGAGGGGTCTGGTTTGTAATACCTCTCCTATGGTATTTTACAGATAAAATAGTGACCCCGAATGCTCAGGATTATGTTTTTATTTTACTCCAAAGGTAGGACTTCCAAATGTTCCTTAACACATTGAGACACGCAGGCACTAGTGACTCATCTGGGAGTCACTCATGCTATTTACTTTCCAACACCTGGGTATTTGAGAAGTCTCCAGACAGTCCTGCAGATCTTTTCATAGCTTCCATGTGATCACACACTGAAGTGGGAAAGGTTTCTTTCTTTAGTTGTGTCTAGACTCTTAGTTTGGTGCTTTTGAGCAGAGGTTTCTTGCCAAGACTGAGCCCCTTACAACTGTTTTGGTTGTAGCAAATGTTTGTTCCCTGACTCCCTCATTGCAAGTTTGTTTTAAGGCTTTCAATATGGTTGAGGATTAAGTATTTCTTAATGCAGTTTCTACCTTGATGACCTGTGGGGCACTGAGCTGCCAAAATCTAGAGCTCATCAACTGAGCAACTGGATCCTCTTCTGGAGGCTTTCGTTTTAGACACAGGTCCCCGAATTCCGCCTAGAGTATCTCCAGGCTTCCCATGTCGGTGCTGGAAGTCAAGGAAGTATTAAAGTAAGGGGCGTGACACTGTGAGCCTTGATCTTCTGCAGGACTTGGTTAAGGTACTTGGAAATAAGTAACAACCACGTCACAAGGAAGTACCTTGTTTCCTCTGTAAGGTCAGCATGGGAGTGGGGGAACTTACCAAGTCTGTTTAATTCCCATGTTTCTCTTTAAAGGTTAGGGTCTTTTTCCCAGTCTCATCAAGTAAGTAATCAGAACTTACTACAGCAGCCTAGGAGAATGTTTGTGGAGTATTGAAAGAGGCAGACTGTTGGTAGAGGAAACATAGAGCTGTTGGATCTGAGGAGTCCAAGCAACTGGTATTTCTCAATCCCTAACCACAGAAATGAGGAAGAGGAAGTAAGAAGGACATCCTATATCAAAGGTTCACCTTATCAGAGTGGAGTTCTTAGGGTGCTTCTTGGAGCTGTGGGTATTTGCATGATGGGCTTTTTACCCTCTTCCAGGCAGAATGGTCCTGTCTTTCTGACCAGTGCTCTGCTCCGAGGCACATTTACTCTCCCATGATATGCTAATCTCAGGTGAACAGCCTGGCCTCACTGCATTCTCCCTCTAGGGCTCTTCTGTGTGCTAATCTTTAACTGTATGCTCCCTCTGTAATCCTTCTCTTCCCAAACATTCTTAAGAGTATTTAGACTCATTTTTTTCTGGAATTCCTGTGGGAAAACTTTTTGATGTTCAGTTCAAACATCCTACTTTTCCACTGACTTTACAAATTAAGAGCTCCCCTAATTTCCCATGAAACAGTTCAGTGCTCATGTGAGATGACCTGTTGAAGACCTGAAGAATGTAGGTATCAGTTTAATTAATGATCTCTGAATCTTGAGTGTTTTTCTCTTTGCTGCTGATCCAGCCTGCTCTGACGAGCCTTGGCTGCAGGAGAAACAAGGGGTTTCAGAGGATCTGATGAGTGTGAAGGGAGCTGCCTTGGGCGTAGTAAACTTATAGAAGAGCAGCTTGAGTTTTTCCCTGCCAGTTCCTGACAATGTTAGCCTCTTGCAAAATGTCTGCTCTCTATCCCTTTGCACCTGGCAGCTTTAAGGTTTCTGGTTTCTTCCTGCCTCTTGGCAGCTCTCCCTTCCAGTCTAGCAGATTAATTCTTCTAGTTCTGTTCTTCTGTTCACTGGCCTTTTCATCTTTCTCATCTCTTCCTGCAAACTTCAGCTCTCAACTTAAGTTGCTATAATTTGAGCACAATTAAAAAAGAACTCTCACTGAACTGTGTGCTGTGAATTTTTTTCTGCAGCTACTGTTGTCTGTCCTACCTGCTTATCTCCATGCATGCTGGTAATGTGTGTGGCATAAGCAGTCAAAACTTGTGATTAGGGAAAGGAGTACTGGGGGTTGTATACAGCCTGTCTGTTAAAGAACAGTGCTGAGACTTCAGGGGTTTCTTACAGTAACCGGTCTTTTGTAAGAAAACAACAAAATTCCATCCTAATCATAATTTATCTGTTGGGCTCTTATATAGTGCATTCCCATAAAGAAACTTAGGAAGCAGTTTGTAGTTGATCTGCACCATTTTACCAGTACATTATTCGTTGTCCTGCTGGCGGTATAAGGTGATTCTGCTCTGGTGTTGAAGAACTGTTCAGTGAGTGGGTAGGGAAAAAATTTGGGGATGTTGTATCAAAGATCTGGAATATCTTCCTAGCTCCAACTGGAGTGACCCAGCGTAACCTGTACATTGAATTTGTTTGTGGACTGAGGGAATGCCCACCTGGCAGCCTTCTGAGACAAAATGTGAGTATTGGACATGCTCCTGGATAGAGACTCTGAAATTCATAGTTAAGTAATTTCAGACCTTGTGTTTTGCTGGCAGCCAGTTGAGGACAGCTGTATGTCCCAGCATGCTGGGATTTGGAAATGTGTCATGTACAAATATTTTCTTGTTGGATTGTATAGTAGAGAATGATACTCAGATAAGCTGATGTGCAGTATTTTTGAGAGTATCTGATAAGACTATATTAAATATATTTTTTTCCTCTTGTGAATGTTCTGAGATGTGACAGTTTGTAGCGGTTGAAAGAAGCTATAAGCCACAGGTTTCCCTAGCCTGGGGGTTAGAGCCTTGAAAGATACCTACTCTGCTGGTGACTGCAGCCTTATATGCTGTTTGTGCGGCTCCAGCTGGCAGCTCTCTGAGGCAGTGTTTTCCCAGCTTCAGAAGCCTCTTGCTCTCCTGGGGTTTGCGTCAGCAGTGTGGTTCTTGGCTATCTGAGATGGTTGGTAAAGGGATTGCCTTGGTTTCTGCAGACATTCCAGCATGTGAGGGTTAGTAGTCCTCATATGCCACGTTCCTTGATTGGAGCAGTTTATCATTTGCTCCTTTGAATGTAAAGCCATTTACAGCCCCAGTAACCATGACAAGTTGCTGGATCCCTTCCTGTGAACATGGACTTCCCAGTTAAATATTTGTCCCTCTGGTGACTTGTCTTTCACTAGGCTGTTTCATACCAGCTGGTGTTCATGTTCTAATCCTCTGCAGTTTTTACAGTGATTTGCATCATGTAGACGCTCAGTGCTTTTAGTTACAGCTTGTTCTCATTATCTTTGGAAGGCTCTCCTTCAGCCAGGATTTATTGTGAAGTCTCTGTATTTTTAGGCTGGACTGTGCTGCCTCCGCAGTTAGCTGCAGACATGGAGGGAGGGGAGGGGAAGGATTTGAGTTCTTTCTCACTGGTGGGAAGAGCTGGTGATTTCCTGGCAGGCTGAATGTTTCACACAAGGAATCCTTTCATTATGCTTCCAGGAACAGGGAGGATGCCGGACCAGCTCGTGACTCTGGATATGAAGCATGGCGTTGAAGCAAAGAACTACGAGGAGGTATGTCCCCTGGCTGCCTGCACTGCAGGCTCCCCTTTCCCGGCACTCACGTGATGCCTTTTGTAGATCTGGGCTCATGATGGGAAGCTGTTTTCCCAGTGGTGATGAAAGCCTGTCTGCAAACTACAATTGCGGTGAAGCTTTGTGTGTTACGGGAGGAAAAAAAAAAAAAAAAAAATAAACATCAACTAGAATTGGTTCTGTACTCTGGGAACTGGAGCCTAATGTGTGAATTTCTTTGCTAGGGACAGCATGACCCAGCTTCTGGGCATAGACATTAGAGGCAGCAAGACACGGAGAGGTGAAGTTTCCCCAGCCCCAGCAGCAGAGGTCATTTTAAGTTAATATCAGACCCTCTTAAAGGTCAAGTTTCAGTGTTACTGTTCTTACCTTCCAGCCTGTAAAATGTACTGGCTCAGCAGGCCTGAAATGGCTCTTGTGTGTTTCTAAGAACTGGCAGTGTATCAATGTAAAGGTGTTTGGCAGAGTAGTAGCTGCTGTGGAATGGGTATTTGGTTTGAAGGTGTGACACTGGAAATAGGCATAAAAGCCTAAACATTTCCATCTTAGGAGGATATAGCTTGCTTAGACCCAAGAGCCTGCTGTGTAGAGTAGCAATTACTTTGTGACTGAGACAGTTCTGACTGGTTTGGATGCTGAATTTTTATAGCAGCTATCATGCTTTTGGCTCACTAGAATTTGGGATTAGTCACCCCCCAGTACAGAGCCTGTGTCTGAGAAAATGAGAATTATTGGTGGAGAAATAGTTCCTCAAATGATTGCTGTGTTGACTGTACATAAGAGCATGGGAGATGCCATGGAGAGGAGAATGGGTAGCAGAGGAGGCTGTGCATGGTTTCAGATAGAAAATTAACAAATTTCTGAGATGGTCATGCTGGTGTTTTTATATTCTTTCAGACTTTGGGCTGTCTGGTCTTCTGTGATTTAAGTTGGTTGGGAGCACTTCCTATGTGGACTGTAGGGATGTGCTTGGGATCAGGAAAGAGCAGAGCAATCATAGGGCCAGCTGTCTGTCAACTTGCTACTGGAGGATTGCAAGATGTTGAAATGTTATGGGGTGAATCCCTGAGAGTGTAACTGGAAAGATTACGTTTGCTGTATTTACAGAATCCCTTTAAATATCACCCCACAGCTTACTCTAGAGTTACATTACTGTAGTGCTGCCTAGAAGCACTGTTGCTGTGCAGAAAGGTTCTCTTATGCCTGTGTATTTACATACTCACTGACTGTACTGATAGAACTGTCTTGGAATAAATGCATCTCTTATGCTCATGGAGGGAAAAGATCCATGGACAAATACAAGAAAAGAAGGATTTAGACTTGCAGTCCCACTTGATACCAAATGCAGATCTTGGCAGCCCCAGCAAGCATCCTTGACTTGTGAGGACCTCTCGGAGTGGTAGACTGTATTGAACCTTGTTGAGCAGCATGTCTAGAAAGGACTCAAACTGATTTATTATTTGTCCAGCTGCTATAGATGTTTAACCACACTGCTTTGCAGTGTGTGTTCTCTTTTTTCACTATCTCTCTTCAGTTTGCTGTGGTAGTTGTGAGTTTTGGCTTGACAGGTTGCTGTAAGGCCTCAGAGGACAGGAATGTTGCTCAGGTTTCTCTCATGGAACTGCAGCCTTTTTGAGCCTTTTGTTTGTGATGCTCATCTGTTGTTGGGCGCCAGTGACCTGTTGTACAGCTCTAGTTCTTCTTGTTGAATTGCTGCAAGGAGACTTGATTCAAGGAGTTTAATGAGGGTCGCTGATACTAAGTCTGGCTCATAAACTTTCATAGATCCAGACATTCTTGGAGCAAAGCAGATAGAATAGTGAGCTGGATTGGAAGATCTAACTGCAATGTCATACCTTAGTTATCCGGGTTTGGGAGTAATAACTTTATCCATTCAAGAGCTAGAAATGAAGATACAGAAAAGTGAAAAGATTTCTGATGGCACTAAGAATGCTTGATGATCTAGGTTTTTTTTCCACATCAACTACTCCTTGTAAATTCTTGGCTAAAGTGTGTCTCTTCCTATGCTATAAAGAGAGTTAGACTTGGACAAATCTTTAAGTGACCCCTGGGAAGCTCATTGGAGTTGTTATCCTGGTGCTGGTGTTCATTCTAGGATGATGATGTTCCACTATCACAGATGCTTGGCGGGCCTTTTAACAAAATATCTTGGAGCAGCTGTGCATATTGGGTTCATTAGGGGTAAAAGGTTCCAGGACTGCCCACAGCAGTTGTGGTGTTTGAGGAAAGAAAGTGCCATGGTCTTGGTGGTGTTAGGTCTTAGGTTGGACTCGATCTCAGAGGTCTTTTCCACTCTAATTGATTCTGTGATTCAGGATACACATCTTGGAATACATACAGGACTGAAAGTAGCTATTAGGTGGTTGTAGGTACACCTATTAAGAGCAGCTGAAGGGATGTAGATAGAGCAGATAAACTTCCGTTTTTCCCAGTGGAACCCTTGTGGCCTTCTGTGAATGAGGAAATGAGTCCTCAAGGAAGATAATGGAGCTGGTAAGTGCAAGGCTAGCTTGTCAGTACAGCTGCCCAAGACCTTGTGTGTGTTACAGACCTGCTGCTCTAGCAGTGTCAGCAGAGTTTGGGCTGTAGGCATGCAGACACTGGTGCCAGTTTTTCAGCAAAGTTCTGTGCTGGCAGGTATGTGGCCAGGCCACAGGGTTTTGTTATTACAACCTATTGGCTAGAAAGCAGGAGGGGGTTAACCTATTCCTTCCTACCCCTCCTCTCAAACACACTCCAAACTGACATTGCTGTGCTGGCAGAGCTATAATATACAGCTTGCCTCAGCATAAAAATCCTCAGATGATTGTTTGATGGCTCGCTGCTTGCCAGGATATGCGTGTCATGTGGAGACCCTTCAGTGGAATGGCTGATTAGCAAGCACTGGCTTGGTCACGAGCATCTCTTCTGCTCTGGCTCCAATGCCAAGGCAGCTGCCTCTGGAAGTGGCATTCTGGGGAAACCATCATGCTGGGTGCCCTGTTGCCTGCCTGTTAGCATGGATCACTGAGAGATGGCCGTCATGCAGCTTATATCTGAATAATCCTGTGAAGCTGAGACTGGTGGTGAACTGCAGGTGCTTTGTGTGTTTTCTGTAACTCATCTTTCTTCTGCTGCATTACCTGGGGACACAGCATCTGGCCTTCATGCAAGGGCTTGTCACTTCTTGGTAATAGTGGCAAATTCTATGCAAGAACCACAGTTACCACGGTGAAGTGTCAGGAATTGCAGTTAGTTTCCTTTGAGTGTTCTTGTGTCACAGGTTTTATGTAACGCCTGTGTCAGGTTATAGCCACAACTGAGGCAGAGACACGTCTACACATTCAACTTAAGTAGTTGCTGCTGTGTGCTGTCCTTTCTAATTGAATTTTGCAGTGGATTTTTCTCTTTGGATACCCAGCGTGTGGGCCGCCGGCTGGGCGTTGTGCACAGAAGCGATGTGCACAGAAGCGATGTGCCCGTGTCCCAGCGTTCCTGCGGGAAGCGGGTGTTCCGCACGGGAGCCGGCCCCGCAGCGACACCCGGTGGCTGCGGGTCCCTGCCGGGAGCCTCTGCTGCTCTGTCCTGGAGGTTCCGTCTGAGGGATAAAAGCCCCGAGCTCTCCTGGGATAATCAAGCCGCTGCTACTGGGAACCGGCCTGCCTGGGCTTTCTGGGGCATTAGCGAAGGGGGTCTTGGTGCTGATAAACCTGTGTGCCTATGGAACTGTATTGTACACGTATGTAAGTTAGTCACCTGTGTCTCAGTCTGTGACTTATACTCTCTGGAGGTTTAGTCATGTGGCAAGATCTTCTACCCACTCCTCAGAAGCCAACTGTGATAAGCTAACATTAAGCCGAATAAGGAAGAAGTGTGCTTTTATGCATGCTGTGCTCCTCCGTTGTGTAGGAGGAGTAGTAGGAAAGTGCGTTTCAGAAAACAGGTGGGAGAAGTGATAGTGTTTTATGCAATGGTGGTTTCTGGCTTGTAGAGGTATTTCCCGAGGGGAATGATGCCCCAGATCTGTAGTGTATGGGGAGGAGCAGTTCAAACTGACAGTAAAAACCCACGTGGGAGCTCTTGGTTTTGGTTCAGTGATATGACTCTTCTGTTTTCTAGATTGCTAAAGTGGAGAAGTTGAAACCCCTGGAAGTAGAATTGAGGCGTTTGGAAGATCTTTCAGAGTCCATTGTTAACGACTTTGCCTATATGAAGAAACGAGAAGAGGAGATGAGGGACACAAATGGTGAGAGACTGTGTCCCTTCAGAGGGATGAAACTCTAAAACCCCTCATTTCTGCTAAATGTGTTATTAGGGCAGAATTTGGAGATCTAGCAATTTTAGTGGTCTCTGCCTGTTCTGTTCCTGATAAGGGAAACCTGAAGCAGTCACTGAGTCTTGTTCTGTCTCTAGAAATAATTTCTTTCTCTCTCCATTCCTAATGTGAATTACTCTCTTCCATTCAATGTTGCTCATTAACCACAGCTTCACCTTGTTCCCTCTTATTATCCTTCTTGTTCCCTCTGCTTTTATTCTCAAGTGCTGCTGGTCTTCAGTTGCTCTTGCCTTCATGCTGTCTTGCTTTTGCATGGGGTAGGAGAAGAAGTCCTGGGAACTTTGCCATCTTGGGATGCATCCTGTGATGCCAGACTCAGGTGCAATTGTTTGTTATCTGTTTCAGAGTCAACAAACACCCGGGTTCTGTACTTCAGCATTTTCTCCATGTGCTGCCTCATCGGACTGGCCACCTGGCAGGTTTTCTACCTACGTCGCTTCTTCAAGGCCAAGAAGCTGATTGAGTAAAGGAGCTAATCTTCTTCCCCCCCTCCTCTCAGACCCAGCTGGACACCTCTGGGACGTAGCCATGGCCTCCTGGAGCCATCTTACAGATGATACCCACTGACTGGAGCTTTTCTGGAGGAACTTGGACCCTAAAGGGGGAGGGGAGCATGAACATCAGAGGCAATGGGGGACTTGTGAAATCCTGTTGGATGTTGAGGGTGGGGGAGGTCATGATGGGTTTGGGTATTCCTGGGGCAGCGATTAAATAAAAAAAAAAAAGATGTTTTCATGACAGCTGCAGCAAGTTTTTTGCGCTGTCTATTCTCCTTTTATAATCATGGCTTGATGATGTCTCCCATCGGTCTGTGACTGCAGTGTTTGTTACTCAGAACCTGACTCTGCTGCGCTCTTTAGGTGGCATGCAAGTCACACTGGGGCAGAGCAGGGAGATTTCCTGTCCTCACCAGCTGGGATCTAAGCCTCGAGCAAATGGAGATGAGTGCAAAGCAATAGGATTCATCATTCCAGCAGGGCCTGAGAATAGAGGGTCTTCCAAGGTTTGGTCCCTGTCGTGGACCTCTGTGTTTCTCCCTGTGGGAGCTGTTGTCTTTGTGCTGACAGGTCAGAGCACTTGAGCATATGGTGATTCAGCCTGGAGGAAGGGGAGCCTTCTAAGGCAGGCTTGGAAGTGTGTTTGAGCTTGGAAAGAAGCCTGCTTTGCTCAAATAAGCTATCCAGCCTTGGTTCCACCCTTCCCCCACATACTTGTCTTGGATTTGCCTCTCCTGTTTTGAAATGGTGCAGCAGCTTTCCTGAAAACCTTGGTCAGGAACAGCTTTTTGTGGAGGAAGCCTCAGTCAGATACAGTCACAGAGCAGATGGGAGCAGGTCGTGCTAGGAAACTTGGTCTTAGATTGAGCAGGAGACTTCTCATCTATCCAAGCAGCTGGCTGAATGTCATTTTATGAGACCTCAAAGCAAGGTGAGCTGATGCTCACATGAGGCATGAGGGCCTGTACCCTGCATTGAGGTCTGAGGATACAGTAGTGCTGTGCAGGGTAGCAGAGGAGTTGGAAGAATGTGGATGGACTGAAAAAAGGCAGTCCAGGGTAGGAATAGGCTAATTCTACATCTGAGGGGGCAGTCTGAACTGTGCCCTCAGCAGAACTGTTACTTTCCTGTGCAGTACTAGACAGCAAGAGCCAGCAGCTTCTTGCCATTTCTCAGCTGTCCAGGTGGCACTATGTTAAATAAACCAGGCTGGGAAAAAGCAGGCAAGTTAACTTCCTGGACTTGCTGCAGGTTTTAGGCAGTGATTACAATTCTTTCATCATCTCTTCATTCCTTCAGAGCAAGTGGTTCAGCAGCACAGCATTCTGGTGTCCTGTGTCTAGATACTTCTCGGTACGGATGGGGTTGTCATGGCCCTGGGTGCAGCCTAGCAGTTTCAAAAAAGCATAGTTTTATAATTTCTGACCTGAGTCTGAGCTATTACTAGGAAGGAAGCAGTTGTCCAGGGTAAGGCAGTGGAAAAGAGGATGTAAAGATGATCTCCTATAATCTAAATACATTAGTTCTTTGCCATTCCCAAGTACCTGGAGTTGTTAGTTCCACTGCAAATACTTTGATTGCTTTTAATTTGTTTGGTTTTTGATAAAGCCATATTAGGATTCTAAGTCCACTCCTCTGCCCTTGCATCCATTTTATCCTTGTATGTTTTTGAAAGTTACAGTGCAGAACAGCAGCAGTGCCACAGGACTGAATTACAGAAGTCATTTGAAGGTAGTTTTAGGTCCTACAGTTTGAAGCCTGTAGATCTGTTAAGGTTTTGCTTTTGTTTTTATACAACTTGAAAAGATAGTGCAAGAAGGGGGCTTTTCCGGTCTTGTCTGTTTTCATATCCTCTCCCCATCTTTATCTGAGTACAAAGTTATCTTAAAAATGATGGTAAGGCCTTAAGTTCCCCAGGTGACTGTTACACTCTCATCATTCTGTGTTATGTTTTGATCTTCACTGTACTGGTGTAGTTACTGGGGAGCAGGTGCAGGGGACTGGTGTGGATTTACATGTAATGACTGGTTGGGGGACTTTTGTCAGCTTTCTCAAATAAAAATTTTTTGGGGAAAAACAACCAACTTCACATTGTTTCTGTGAGTGTTGTCCTCTGTGCATGTTCCTATAGATTGCTGTTTCCTGAAAGTTGACCTGTTGCAGGAAGCAGCAAGTAAACAGACTCCCCACAAGCCTTAGGCTTCTCTAGTAACAATTAATTCTAGACTTGGGAAGGGTGCACAGGCTTCTCTGTGGAGTGGGACCAGCACAGCAAATGAGGTGTCCTAATACAGGTTACCATTTTTTGCCTTTCTCCCTCCCCCCTTCATAGTTACATTGCTCTGTGTAGAGGAATTTTGAGACTGGTAGTGAAACAAGGGCTGGTGCCCTGGGGTACAAGATCCAATTTTTCACCATCAGCTCTGATATAAAATTTAGTTCATTAAGACAAACAGAAGTGCTTTCAGTCTTTTACTTTAGACGAGATTGAAAACTGTTGCAAAGATGAGTTGGTACCATGTGAGTGGCAGATACTGAAGAGAGTGGTTAGGTATTTACTGAAATGCTGTAAATACCTAACCATTCTCTTCAGTATCTCCTCTGCTGACCCTGCAAGACTTTTGTTATGCAGTAGCCAAGTGAGATGTGCCGCATTACAAGACTGGGGACATATAAATGCTAGATAACTAGCTAGTACTATCAGGGAGAATTTCAGGAAGGGAAATCCCCAGATCTCTAGATAAGGATCAGCCTCTGCAAGTTCTTTCTCAGATGAATATTTTGAGTATGTGAAATCATACAGCTGCTTGCATGCGGTAGGTTGGGTAGTTGGTCTTGGTTGTTTTACAGCACTGGGGATGCATGGCTGCTGTCTTCGTTCCATTTCACTTCTGGGAAATAGGCTACGTTGAGCTGTTGCAGATGCTTGGGTCTGAGCCCATCTTTGTGTGTGACAGATGCATCACTGGTAAATCTCTGATTGCCTGCAGCAAACTGCATCAGACGTTTCCAGCCTCTTCCACCCACTTGTCAATGTGACTAACGATTTAATTATGTCAGTACTTAACTCAGCACGTGAGCATTCCTGAGTAAGGTATATCTTTGCGTATTCCACCTCCTGTTCTTCCAGCGTGGGCTGCACCCTGTACAGGGTGCCCACCGCAGCTGCTGTTTGCATACGTTGTCAGGGGATGAGCATTTTACACACTTGCTCATTTTTTACAAGCTGCTCAGGTATGTGAGAAGTAACCCGAGAGTACAACATCTGTGTTTTCTTCTAACTGGCAGATGAGAGACATTTGACTCAAACTAGTTCGGCAACTTCTTGTCAAGATCATGAGGGGACTCCTGCCCATACATTTTGATGGGTCCTGAGGCAGAGGTTTGGGAAACTAGCGTGGCCTCTCTTTACCTCTATCAGTTCATATGGTATATTTCTGTCTCACATATCTTAAGTTGTGAGCTGACAAGTCTGCTGTACTTATCTTTCAGATGCCTGAGATGGCCATGATTTTAGTAATAAAGTCTTCGGGAAATGAACTTCTCTTATGTTGAAGGTGGCTTATTGGGAAAGTAAGACCACAAACCTGAAATGCATAAATCTTTCAGAGAAAAAAAAAAAAAGGTTGGGTCTGGTGAAGACTACAGGAGTTCAGTGTTGGCAGTTTTTTTCTGCTGCCCCTTATCCACCTGGAAAATTTGTCAGACTTGTGCTTGTTTTTTCTTCCCCCAAATCACTGCATGTCGTGGTGTGGTAGCTCAGCAGACCAGAGGCGGATAACCTTTCTCTGGGCAGGCTGGAAAGAGCAGAGGGTTTAGAAAAACTGCCACTTGGCTTTTCTTGGACCTTTTTGTTACCCTGAAACAGGTGAGCCCAAGCCTTTGCCACTGCACTCAAATGCTTGTATTTGCTCAGTAGTAGCAAACTGTAGTAGTAGTAGATTGTAGGAATCCTATTTTGCTTTTTACTGGAAGGACTGGCAGAAGCAGGAAATTTCTCTGTTCAGCTGCAGCTGAAATTTAAACTTTCTGCAAAACTGTAGTAACAGGTTCCTATTCTATTCTATTCTACTGCCAGAGGTCCATCACCTCAAACTCCTTGCATTAGCATCTGCATTTCCAGCTCGCTGACACAGCCTGCCAGATCACTGGGATGGACACCTCTCTCGGTGTCCATCCCAGTGATCTTTGCTATGAGGATCGTTGGTTTAGCTCATGTTTGGAGAACGCTGCTATCTCCTAAAGGACTAATTTGTCTTGTATTTCAGTTTCTGCGATAAAATGTACATGTTGAATAACTTCCTTTGGGGGCACATAACCCCAAAAAAAGCAATGACTAGGACTATGCTTACATTGCTTTCTCCCACTTCTGTGGTTTCCTGTCACTTAATTTCCTTTTACAGCTGGTATTCCTAGGGTAGCTTTCCCCGATCTTTTAAATTGATTGCATTATGTGATCTTTGCATAAACTGCACCAAGATGTTCTGTTGGAACTGTAATGGTAAGAACTTGTTTTTCCTTGATTATCTGGTGGATGCTGTTCCTACAGCTGCCAAATAGATGAGGCAAGCAGAGGAGATGTGCTTGTGGGGCTTGTGTTTTCCTGCTATGTCCCATGGCAGCTCTGGTCTGACCTGCTGCAGAGTTTTACCCTCTAGAATTTTCTCACCCATACCAGCTGCTTGGGCTTTTATTTCCCCTGACTGTACTTTGGACAATTCTCCCTCACATGTAAAGTATTTGCTGTACATATGCAACTGGATGTTCATGGTGTTGTCTTCTTAATTATAATTAACCATGTAGATGCGTTGTCACTTCTTTCTCAGCATGGACTGATGTTTGCTTGTAATATGTTGTCTGATATTTGCTTAGTAATATAACCAATGTACTGCCTCGACTCTGAAAATCATGAATGAATCTTTGAAACAAGGCAGACGTTTGCTATGATTTGGTTTAAATGACGGTTTTCCTACCCTTACCCAAATTCATCCTTCAATACTTGTTTTGCAAGAGGAAAAATGACACATTACCCCTTGATGGGAGCTAGATGGGGGCTAGATGGTCTGATTTCTTTAAATGCTTGAGTAAAAAATACAGTGTAAAGTCAGCTATGCATTCTTCAGTCATATTCTAATAAACCTGAGTGTGCAACGACTGCCACTTACCTTAGGGGCATCTTGCTGTGAGAATTGCGGCCTGCTTCTTAAAGGGTGGCAAAGGCAATGCTGTAGGGTGGCTAAATCTGATTCTAGCTAATACTGCAAGCATTTTGTGGAAGAATTTGTAAGATACTGTATATAATAATGGTCAACATAGCTCAACTTTTCAAATAGGAAAAATTAAGATTGATTTTTTGAATTAGTCTTCTGATTTTCTACAACTGTTCTAAATTCCTTAATCATATTTTCATGAGATTTTTGTCATGTAGATTTTTTAAATTACTATTTTCCAGGTGACATTTTGCCAAATACTCTCCTTCCAAGGGAGGGAGTAAATGATCTTTAGCAAGACGCATCTGAGTCTTTTCATCCATTACTGCAAGCTTCTTTATCCTAACATTGACATGCTGTCTTTGCTGCTCCTAAGGACATAATCTTTATATGGAAATAGTTTCAAAGCACAACAAATAGATGTTGATGTATAAGTTACAAATAGGTGTATATAATGCTAAACAGCTCTTTAACCTTCAGCACCTTGCAAGGAGCATTGCTCATTCTTTCAAGCATCTTCCCAAGGTAGTGAAGTAAGAGCTAACCGGGCTCTGTTGTGCTTGGGTCTAGGGCTTTGTGCTTCAGCTCCTGAGGTTTCCTGTAGGCATTGGATCACCTGTCTTGAAGTGAATGTTCTCCATCATTCAACTCTGCTTTCCCACCTGTAGTTGTGACTGCAGAACTTTGAAAATAAAACGTTGAAAATATGATGGTTTGCATCATTTGTGAAGAAAATGAATCACAAACCTAGGACTGGGGTTGCAAATACTTCTTCATGACAGAGAAATCATTTCAGCTTCAGCTCTAAAATTTATGAAGCTTTTGGTTTATTTCTTCGTCAGAGAGAATCCATGAACTGTAAGTACCACAGAGAGGGAGATGGCTATGCTTTATTAACAATGTGAAACGTGTATGCACTGCAAGTGCTCTCACTACTCCAGCAGATCTTTGTGCTTGGGGTACAGTCGTGGTGTTTATCCATGTATGTGTTCTCCCTTGTGTCAATTATTTTTCAATAATAGATATTATGATATATATATTATGTAATTTCAATAATATATATTATGCATGGCTAAGCAAAAAGAAACATTAACATCTGTACAATAAGAAACAGTAATTACNTCGGGAGCCGACATGGAGCCCGCGGGGCCGCGCTGAGGGAGCGCCGGGCCGAGCGCGGCCGCCGTCGCCATGTCGCTGGGCGAGTACGAGCGGCACTGCGACTCCATCAGCTCCGACTTCGGCAACGAGTCCTCGGGCAGGGGCGGCTCCCGCGGCAGCGGCGGCGTGCCCGGCGAGCAGGAGGAGCTGCACTACATCCCCATCCGCACCCTGGGCCGCGGCGCCTTCGGAGAGGCCACCTTGTACCGCCGCACCGAGGTAGGTAGGCGGCCCCGGCGGCGGCACAGGGGCCCCGCTCCGAGAGGGACGGGGGCCGCTGCCAGGGCGAGCGGGGCGACAGGGGCCGATGCTTGAAGGCGCCGGTGCCCGACGGGCTCTGCCCCTGGGGTGAGCGACAGCCCCCAGGGTGGCACTGACAGCCCAGGGTGACATCCCCCGGCACCGCACTGGGAGCAGCCCGCATACGAAGTGACAGCTTCAGCCCTCAGTGGCCAGGGGTGCAGGGTCTGGGTTTCGGAGTCTTTGGGCGCTGCCAATCTCGGTCCTCTGAAGTTTCGCAGGAAGATGCGGAGATTGTTCTGACGCTAGTAGACTACTTATTTTTCTGTGTTTTGTTCCAGTTACAGAGGACATGGGGTCATCTCGTACAGGTAAACTCTCACGTGCTCAGCATTTCATTGTAATCAGGGGAGGCTGGATGAAAAGCCAGTCCTTTTGTTGCTCCCAACTCGTTTAGTACCGTCCAGTTTAGTTGTGGTTTTAGCGGCTGTCAAGGAAAAATGCTTGATTTAGTTCCAAAAGGAAGTTCTTCAGTTTTTTTCTGGCCGCCTTGAGGTGTCATGGCTTGGGCAGGTGTAAGTGAACACTGTTCACGTGAGAGATCACTCGTAGCATGGCTGACAACGTGTGTGGGCCTAACAAGGGCAAACTAAATCGAAATTCATTCTGGTTTCCTTACTGATTTGTTTGAGGGTTTGTAACAGCTTATGGTCTTGTACAGTATCCTACAGTTACACCATTAAAAATACCGTGTTCTCTCTTTATTGAACAGGAGTTTGTTTAGTCTTTATTGAAATAAAACAAACCCTGTGTCTTTCCCTTGGTTTGGTGTTTTGGTTTTGTTTTTTTTTCCCAGACTGAGTGTTGGCCAGCCAGGAAGATGGCTTCAGGCCATCGCTATTTCTAATGACAAACAACAAACCTCAAAACTCAAGCTGTGAAGGATATTTGTCTGAAATCTGTAAGAGACAGGAAAGTCTTTTACATTTCCTACTATTTTTATTTCCTGCTATAAAGGCACATACAGTTCTCTTCATAACAGTGTGTTTTTAATTGAAAGACGTTTCTGTGTTTCAGGATGACTCGCTTGTAGTGTGGAAAGAGGTGGACCTGACCCGGCTGTCAGAAAAGGAGCGTCGTGATGCTTTGAACGAAATCGTTATCCTGGCCCTGTTGCAGCATGAGAACATCATCGCTTACTACAATCACTTCATGGATAACACCACGCTCCTGATTGAGCTGGAGTACTGTAATGGTGAGATCCCTACTCCCATTTAAAAACAGGCAGCTGCCATGTGTCTGGGTCACCCTCCTACAGAACCTGCAAGTATTTCTGGGATGTCAGCTGGAGAGCAGAAGAGTAGAGGTGAATTCTGCTGCATAGCTCCTGAAGAAGAGACTGAGAACCTTTCTGATTTGTGTCTCAGGTGCTAAAAAAAGAAGCCCAGTAGTTCGTGGAGGCAGTCTATGCAGTAGATGATTTCTTGAGTTTTCTGAATGGCTGGTGCACTGGAAGGAGTGGATTATTGGTGATAAATGCTTCTAGTGCACCTTGCTGTGTTCTTTTAGAAGAGCAGTGGGAAAAGACCATGAGACTATCTGGGCCTCTCTACCAGTACAGAGCAGGGCTGTCTTTTCAGTACTGTCATTTAAATAGGTTTATAATTTGGGAGTTACAAATCAGAGCTTAAAAATGTCCTGCTACACTGCAGTTAGGACTTTGTCCTGCCTTCTGCTTTCAGCTTTTACATTAACTATTAAAAAAACTCAAGAAATAAAAAATTTTCTGGTGGTGGAGAAAATCTTAAAATTCTGTCCAAGACTAGCTCGGATGGTGGTGTTTGGAGTTGGCAGGGGAAATAGTCCTAGTTTGGATGGAGTGACAGAAGGATTTGCAATGAGGTTGTGACCAGCAGCTACTCTTAGATGGCAGGAAGAGGAGCCCATACACAGCTTACACTGCTGTAAAAGGATACATGTATAGAACTGCAGTGTGGTTCCTGTTTGGGTGAGTGGGACAGCTCCCCAGGCAGTGTCTGCTTTGTATAGGGTTTGCATTATGCCTTGGCTTATCAGTAGAAACATTTTTTGCTGGAAAAGGCTATCACCGTGTTGTGATCATTTTATACAATAGATTGCTTTCACTGGAACAGGTTGGAGAGCACAACAGAGTTGTGTAAGGTCTTTTAGAAGGGTGCCAGACACCATGGTTGGCAGCTTGGCTAAAGCTATTTTTTCTTCTCTGCCTTTTGTTCTTGTGGAGGGTGGAGTCCGGTGCAAGCATAGGGGAAGTTAGTTCTTTGAGGCACCTTTTAAGTGTTTTCTCTCTGTGTGAATTACTTACTTGCCCTGAAAAGACTTGCATGCTTGAGGCCATTATAAATTTTTTAAAGGGCATAGAGAAAAGCTGCAGAGTGTTGATGTCTGTGCACATTTGTAAATGCCTCTGTTGGCTTTGGGATAATAACCAAGAGATGAGTGTATAGCTGGTGTTGGCTGAATGTGTCTGAATGGTAGAGAACAAGGGGCGTGAGAAAGAGGAAATCTTGTGTGGACTTCCACATAGTGGTTTTGCCAATGCATTAATAGTTGTTCATTTGGCTTTTTTTCACAGTGTACAACCCCAAGATAATTTGTGAGTAATTTTTAAAGTAAGGCAGGATCAGTCACTGCAGGACCAGTCAGACACTGTCAGAATCCAAAGGTTTTACTGTTTAATTGGCTTGTCTCTTCTGAAGATCTAGAAAAGAATTTTGAATTTCAGTAAATGTTGCCCCTGTTTTACAGAGGAGGAAACCAAGTTGTTGATTTATTTGCTTTTAGTTCCATGTGTATATCATGGTGCTGTAAAACTTGGATTTGTCATGGGATAACATCAGTGAATACAAATGAAATATATTTGGGAAGAAATATCCTATAAAATACAGTAATTTAAAAGAGAATAACCTTATGTTGGAAGGTTAGATGTGATTAGATGAAACAAATACTAAATTAATTTGGTTTTCATATGTGTGCATAGAAGTATTGGTTATATGAGTCAAGAGCTAATTTGTCTCCTTGTGTAGGATTTTGGCAATATAGTACCTCTCATGCTGCTCTTCAGTTCAGAAAAGCTGCAAAAAAGATGGGAGAAAAAAGAGAGATGAAGAACACAATTGACTAAAAGTCTGCAAAGTTTGAGTGATTAGAAAAGACATTCATAAGAAGAGGCAGAAGTGAATACTTTGATTAAATTGTGAATGTGAAGAGTGGTTTGTGGCTAATTTGTAAATGTGAACGTAAGGCAAAAAAAGAAATGTTGGGAAGTTACAGCAAGGCTGAATGAGAAGAAATTAAGTGAAGGGAGTCTTAATTAGAAGAATCTTCCTAACATGGGGGTCTGAATTAAGTCCCTCAAGTAGACAGCAGAGTCCTTGCAGCCTGTTTCGGACATTCGCCACTTGACTGCCCATGAAAATCATGCAGACAAAAGCTGTCTTGCACCCTGGGAAGGTCCTAGTGATCCATTACAATTAGGACATAATATATGATAATTGGGAATTGGAATAGCAGCGGGAGGTTATCAGAGTTTTGGGATTTACTGTTTGGGTGCTGATCTGACAGGGAGTTTCTCTATGTGCAGCCCACAGCATCATTTCTTTCAGCTCTCCTTGATTTTCAGTTTGCTGTATTGAAGTCATGGGGTGCACTGAAGGTTTCTGCTGATTTCAGGCTTCTGTTAGTGGTACTCCTCTTGTCAGTGCTTTGTGAATTCTGCACCGATGTATTTGGCAGGGCAGATAAAGGAGAGGCCAGTCAGAGCTGGGGAGTAGGTAGGGAAAGACGGTAAATTGTGCTTTCAGGGCCTAGTCTGACTTAAAATTTGTTTTCTTTCTCTTTTTTCATGTATTATTTATATATATATAGTGCTGAACAGATAATCTCACTTGATTTGGCGTACAGCTAATACCTGTTTACATACCCCAAGAAGCACTTACAAAAAATAAGTAGAAAAGTAGGGACTGCTGGCTGAGCTTACTGATTTACTATTCAGAGAGTATTAAAGGGTGGTGTTAAAGAATCGTCTCTGCTTAGGCTTAAATAGGCCACTGAAGTTCTTAGATGGAAGAAGAACTTAATTTTGTGAGTGCCTGACCAGTTTAAGTGAAGAATGCTGAGAGAGACCTATAGTGATTGATCAGATCTCTTAGGGGGTTTGCGTATTCCCAACAGCACTTGAGCAGAATAACTGCTGCCATTAACTAAGATGAACCTCTCTCTCTTTCTCACTCACAATTACAGGAGGGAACCTCTACGATAAGATTCTGCGACAGAAAGACAAGTTGTTTGAAGAAGAGGTAATTTGGAATGGTTTGAGGGAGCCGTGGAGCTGGCCTAATGTTCTGGGGATCTGTAGGGTTACTTGAGTATTTCTTCCAATTTTTTTCATTGTGATGGTGGGGATTTTCTGGCATCTGGCTGGCATTCTCCTGGTTCAATATTGCAAGCATTTATGGACTATCTGAAACTTCTTATTTTCCTTTTTAACTGTCTATAAGCAGTATATAGTTCCAAGGGAGGAATAATGAAAAAGAGCTGGCTTTCTTCACCTTATCGTCTTGGCAAACATTTAACTTCTAAACCTCTTTCTGTGTTTCTTCCTAGTGGGCCCTCTATTTCTCTCCCTTCTTAATAATTTTGTGGAGTTGTTTTTTTTTTTTTAGTAATTTCCTTGAATCTATCTTACTCTTCTCTTTTTCTGTCTTTATTTTATTTAAACTTACTTTTTGCTGTCTGCTTTCACTGCATGCTGGGCTGATTAAAGATTACATTTAATTGTCTTATATAGTGACTTCTTGGACTTTCTGGCTCATGGAGAGTATTTAATGGTTCCAATTCATGTTTGGAGAGCACAACTGTAGATATTTCCCAAGTGGTCATTCGTTGTCATTCTTAAGTCTTTTCACTTATTGAATCTCTGATGCTTGTCAGGACAGATACTATGAATGGAAGTAGAACAATCTACCAATTGAAATATATTTTTTAGAGATTTCCAAACCAGGAAATTCTAAAATTTTCACACTCCTGAAAGAGCATCTAAATGGTATGGCCAGGCCCTCTTGCTGTGCCTCAGTGTGACAGGGACATGTAGGGTTTCTTTTTCCTTTGAGCCTCACATTATGCTTGTATTCCTACTCATGCAGATGGTGGTTTGGTATCTCTTTCAAATTGCATCAGCTGTGAGCTGCATTCATCGAGCTGGAATTCTTCACAGGTAAGTGTGGCATGCAGAAAGCTGAGGTAACCAGTGCAGTTCATGGGGGTGAGTGAAGAACTTCTTTGCTGCTTTGTTTAAAGCAAGCACTGAGCTTCTCTCCAAAGTGTAATAGGATCTCCTAGATGTTAAGAATCCCTTTTTCATTGGGCTAGAAAACATCTTGTGATAAATGTGGCAGGAAATCTTGTATTTGCAAATGGAACTGCAGCTGTGTGAACAAAGAGTTTATCCACATAGGAAGGAAGTAAATTTGCCCTTTATTGCGATAGCATATAAATGATGTTTGTTAAAGTGGGTAGGAAGAGCATTTACCACAGGCCAAAGGTACTTCTGACATGTTCCACAGTTAATAGCTGCAAAGCTAATATGTACATCATTCTGTAATTCCTGGAGGTTAATGGTGATGAAGGCTTTGTGTTTGTCCGTTGCTGTAATACAACCCATGTGAAGATTTGTCCTACATTTGTCTGAATCTTATTTCTTCGGCCTGTTACTTAAGGAGCTAGTACAGTCTGTTGGCCTGTAGTGGTAATTTTTACAGTTATTCTGAGATTTTAATGTGTACCTAATTACCTTTTTCTGGTGCCCTTTTCTCTTTGGGAGCAGTAAATTTCATGTCTGATGTGTGTTTCAAGGAGGCCGTGATGTTCGGGGGAGTATTGCACATGTAGACAGCCACTTCCAGCACAGTTGGATCATGTGTTGCACTAACTTATGGGCATAGCTGTGTGAGGATGTTTTTTATAGGATAGCTGCCATTCTGAATCTTTAGTAATGGGCAAGCCTTGCTAATGAGGGGCTGGTAGCCTACACGTAGCAAAGTAGTGCCTAAGTTTTTGGCCTGAAGCAGTCATGTCTTCCTGCTTTGCAGTGATTTCCTTCTTACCACCTCTGAACATGTATGGCCCCAAATCCTTCCGTAATAACAAACTGAACAATTATTTAAATTTTTGCAGTAATTTCCTTCTGCTGCAGACATTGTCAGAGTGAACCAGGACTTCACAATGTCCCAAGTGGATGAATGCAAAGTGCTGCTTTACTTGATGCTTTCCTGATCTACCCTGGGAAGTTGTTGATGTACATTAGGAAAAGAGGATGTTACGTTGACCATGAGAAGCGCGTCACGCTGCAGGGGCTTCCTCTCTATTTCCAACCTCTTGTGTTGATCTGGGAAACTACACACAGATTACTCTTTTTGGGAGAGTGTTTTCTATCAGTTTTGGAGTTCAGCATTTTTGTGGTCATCAGCCTTTCAATCTCTTGGGCATAGTATGTCATAGAATTATGGTATCATTAAGGTTGAAAAAGACTTCCAAGATCTCAAGAGTCCAACTGAACACCACCATGTCAACTAAACCATAGCACTAAGTGCCATGTCTAGTTGTTTCTTGAACACTTCCAGAGATGGTGGCTCTACCACTTCCTTGGACAGCCCAGTCCAATGCTTAACAACCTTTCCAGTGAAGAAATTCTTCTGATATGCAGCCTGAACCTCTCTTGGTGTATCCTCTTTTGACAACTGTCACCAGTTACCTTGGAAAAGAGACTGACCTCCATCTTGCTGCAGCTTCCTTTCAGGCAGTGGTCGAGAGTGGTAAGGTCCCACCTGAGCCTCCTTTTCTCCAGGCTAAACAACCCCAGCTCCCTCAGCCGCTGCTCATCAGACTTGTGCTCCAGACCCTTCACCAGCTCTGTTGGACATGTTCCAACACCTCAGTGTCTTTCTTGCAGTGAGGGGCCCAGAACTGGACTTGAAATGTGGCCTCACCAGTGCTCACCAGTATAGGTGAGCCTGCCCTGGTCCTGCTGGACACACTGCTTCTGTTACTGGCCAGGATGCCACTGGCCGCCTTGGTCACCTGGGCACACGCTGGCTCATGTTCAGCTGCTGTTGACCAGCACACCCAGGCCCTTTTCTGCTGGGCAGCTTTCCAGCCATTCTGTCCCCAGCCTGTAGCACTGCCTGGGGTTGTGGCCTAAGTGCAGGACCCAGCATTTCACCTTACTGAACCTCTACAACTAGCCTCAGCCCATCGATCTAGCCTATCTGTATCCCACTGTAGAGCCTCTCCTACCATCCAGCCCATCTGCACTCCTGCCCAGCTTGGTGTCGTCTGCAAACTAACTGAGGGTGCACTCAATCCCCTCATCCAAAACACTGATAAAGATATTAAACAGGACTGGCCCCAGCACTGAGCCCTGGGGAACCCCATTGGCTACTGATTACCAACTGGATGTGGCATCCATCCCCACCACACTCTGTCCCCGGCCACCCAGGCTGTTTTTAACCCAGCAAAGAGTGCACTTTTACAAGCCGTGGGCTGCCAGCTTCTCCAGCAGCCTGCTCCTGCATCTCTAAAATTTCCTTCTTAAAGTATGTCCAGCCTTCCTAGGCCCCTTTGTTTTTAAGAGCGGTTTCTCAAGGGTCCGTCTGAACCAGTGTCCTGTAAAGACCAAAGTCTGCCTTCCAGAACTCCAAGGTGTAGAGGTTTTGTTGACCCCCTTCCTTACCTCACTGAGAATAGAAAACTGTCATTTTGTGGTCGCTACCTAAGACGGCCTCCAACCACTGCATCTCCCACCAGCCCTCTTCTGTTCAGAAACAGCAGGTGCTGCCCCAGTAGGCTTTCTAACCAGCTGTGTCAGGAAGTTATCTTCCACACCCTCCAGGAGCCTCCTAGACTGCCTCATCTCTGCTGTGTTGAGTTTCCAGCAGATATCCAGCAGGTTAAAATCTCCCACAAAAACTGAAGATCATGAAACATCAGCTAGCTGCTTATGGAATCTCATCTGGCTCTTAATCCTGACTGGGTGATCCTCCCCCTGATTCTCACACACAGGCATCAAGCCATATGATCGCTGACCCTGGGCTCTGGGCAGTCAAGAGCCATCGTACAGAGCCATCCCTTGCTCACCTGTCCCTTATGAAGAACTGCACTGCAGCACTCCAGTGGTGCCAGTCCCTCTACCACATGCCCATGATGGCAGCTATGTCACAGCTTTCCTGCTGCACAGTGGCTTCCAGGTCTCTCTGTTTGTTACCACATTGTGTGCTTTGGTACAGATGCACTTTAGCTGGGCTGTTGATCTCACCCCAACGTTGGCATGCAGCCTACAGGCTCACATCTAGCCAGCCTGGTCTTATCTCCTTTCCCCTTCAAACCTAGACTAAGGGCTTCTTAATCAGCCCAGCCAACTCATGGGCTAGAATCCTATGTCATGTTACAAAGAGTTCTTCTTGAGGGATAAGGACATTATGCTTAAGTTCTAGAGTGGCATCTGTTTCACACCCTCGGGGTATGTCTTTATATGTGCATACATACATATTCATACTTGCACTTATATTTTTAGTGAGCTCAGTGTCTCCTGGCTTAGGTCTATTTATAAAACTAGCAAAAATAAGACCTGCTCAATGACCTTCATACGAGAAGAAACTGAGAGAGGGGAAAGAACTATCTTTGATCTGTGGCCTTTACATAGGTGTCTGAGCCTGAGCTTTTGAAACTGTGTTGTGTTTGCGTGGGGAATGTGATAAAACATGGCTAACTGCAGTTACTGCCCTGGTACTTGGGGCAAAATTGCCTTTGGAGAACTCTGTGTATGTGTGTGTGACAGAGTGCTGGCAGAGTAGCAAATAGCTCATTTTGTGGGGAAAGTATAGTAATGTGTGGAGAACTCTGAAATCTGGAAGTGTATTTGAGTGTTTGAATTTCTCGTTTCAGAGACATAAAGACTTTAAATATCTTTCTAACCAAGGCAAACCTGATTAAATTGGGAGACTATGGGTTGGCAAAGAAGCTGAACTCTGAGTACTCTATGGCTGAGACTGTGAGTATTTGCCATCTTTGTGTGCAAACTGAGTTGTGTTTTTCTTTCATCTCTGCATGCCTTGCAGAAGACCAGGGACGCTGTACATTCTTGCTGCTTGTTTTCTGTTACTTTCTTTCCCTCAGCCCTCAATTTTCCTCAGTGTTATGGTATCTTAGAATTAAGGTTGGAAAAGACCTCTGTGGTCATTGAGTCCAGCTGTTAACCCAGCACCACTTTGTTCACCACTAAACCATGTCCCTAAGTGCTGCATCCACAGGTTTTCGTGAGCACTTCCAGAGATGGTGACTCAACTACTTTTCTGGGCATCTTGTTCCAATGCCTGACCATTTTGGTGAAGAAATTTTTCCTAGTGTTTTATGTAAACTTCCTTTGGCACAACTTGGGACCATTTCTTCTTGTCCTGCCACTTATTACTTAGAGACTGACACCCACCTTGCTCCAACTTAACTTTGGCATATTTGCTGATGTGTTGCAGCCTGCAGTTATTGTTGCTCCCAGGTTACCTTTTGGAGGTCTGTCTCTCTGGAAAGCACCAGTGACTAAAGATAGGGGCCACTATGGAAATAGAATTGTACCAGAGCTAGCATAGCCATGCTAGAGAGCACTACTCTTCTTTCCTCTGGGCATGGTGATTCTAAAGGTGAAGCTGTGCAACACGGAGGCAGTGCTAGCTGAAGGACAGAGACAGCATTGGAGTCACATCAGAACACCCTCACTCTGGGCTAGTTAAGGCCAGCTTAACAGATAAATTAATTTTGTCATGCTGCTAACAGGTAAATTTTGTCTCAGGTGGATCTGAGATAGTTTGGTTGTGCATGCCTGACATTGCACTGTGCCATAGGCATGTCTCAAATCTCTTTAATATTCAGGCTCTGAACCGAATTGCGAAGAAGTACTTGTACTTCTTTTGGTAACTAGATGTATGTTTTCTTGGTAATACTCCTGAAGGGGGGCAAAGCTTTGTAGGACAGATTTTTTTTGTACCAGAAGGCTGTCAAGCTTGGCCTTGTTCCAGACCCTGCCAGAAAGCATTTTTGCAGCCAGTTATGGCATGGGGTAAGCTGTGTTGCAGGCGCTTAAAAGGTTCCGTTTGCATTTCTCAACTCCATTAATTTCTGTGGTGAGTGTTAGGCTTGGAAAGGGGGACCTTGCCTGAGGTTCCTATTTGCTAGAGGCCTTTATTATAGTTTGGGATGCAAGCCAGCTCACACTTTTCCTTACCAGGCTGTATTATTCAATTTAATGCCAGGTGTTGGTGTTCTGTTAGGATATGTAGTTAAATACTTGCCAGTCTCTTTCCAGAAACGTGCACTATTGTGCAATTTCACTGTTAGTGGGAACTCAAGGCTACTGCATAAAGCCATCACTAGGCTGGGCTGCAGCAGAACCACTTCTGTTTCGTCACACTTTTCATGGCCTTCTGACTTTCAGAGGCAGTTCGGTCTGTGCTGTGAATTTACAGATTTGTTTTTACCTGTGTTTTCTGTATTCATCTATACCTACTATACCTGCAAGCATTGTTTTTCTCCTTTTTCAGATATGAAAAACTTTGAACTACACGCCTTCAACCATATTTTGATTTTTATATGCTGGCTGTGCTCTGGTCTAGTTGCTCAGTTTGTAACCTAATGACCAGTGGCAGACTGGAAGTTATTTTTTTGGGAAATGAGTGCAAACATAGTATTGTAGAATGTTCACATCTTGTGTACTGAACACTGAGTTCTTAATTTATAATTCTTTCTCCCATTTACCAAAGAAAATACAGAAAATATGTCTGTCTTACAGAAAGCTTACATTATCCTTTGCTTAAAAAAATGTTTAGGTACAGTGTCCTAGTTCTCTATGTTGCACTCCAATTCTTAGGGCTTCTAAACCTTCCCATGGCTGGAACTCATGTACCTCTGTAGCTCTCACACACTGTGACAGGAAATGGGAGGGAGATGGCAGATCCTGAATGTACCCATTAGGTATCCAGTGTACTTGCAGAGTCTCATGAAGGGCAGGCTTTGTAGTCCTTGGAGCTTTGCTGAAAGAGTTGAAAAGAGGTCATCTATAAATATTTCTCCTTTTTCTAAATTCTGTCTCATTTTGTTTTGCTGTCTAGTTTCTTTCTAAGGAATGAGCTCCAGTCATCTGGAAACTTCATTCTTACATCTTTTTTCATGTTTATTCTGTGTCTCCTTGTTGTGACTTTGAGCTAAGCCACTACTTCTGCAGTACCTGGGAGGCCTTTGTATTTTTGTGCAGGGTTTTGGATTTTTTGTGTGGTGGGGGTGTTTGTTCTACACAAAACAATTGTTCTAGAAAGTCACTTCTGAAGTGAAAGCCTTTTGGGTGGGACTCAAGCCAGCTTTCTACGTACTGACCCAAAAGGAACCCTTCTTTTCATTTGAGACAGAGCTGCCTTTGTCCTAGCAGTATCTTGTGACCACAGTGGCTCCATAGCTAAGGTCTGGCATCTGTATTTGGAAGCTTTGCTAGATCTCTTTTTTTTCAACCTCATGTGATGGTTTCCATATGCCTGATCAGTGCATAAGACCTGATTTCCTCTAAATGATGTATATTTAAGAGAGGGGAAAGTCCTTGCTGTGTTTTTGTGACTTAAACTCAAGTGGGAAGTACGTACCACATCAGGTACATGAGAAGAGAGGTGTCTAGGATCTTTTAGGAAGCTCAGGGCCAGACAGGTTTGTGGATGACAGGGGGAAAAAGTGTGCTTATTGTTCCCATCCCTCCAGCACATCAGGGAGGTATATCACTTCAGTACTGTGTCAGATCAGTGTCTAGCTCTGCCCTGTGTGAGCATAATGGATACAGAGCTCCTGAGTTGAAGGCTGCTGGATCATTTCTGGTTATTAAATGTTTTTTTTCCTAGCTGGTGGGAACTCCATATTACATGTCCCCAGAACTCTGCCAGGGTGTGAAATACAACTTCAAATCAGATATTTGGGCTGTGGGCTGTGTCATCTTTGAGCTGCTTACTCTGAAGAGGACCTTTGATGCTACTGTAAGTCTGCAAACCTGTATGGACTGAATAACCTTATTATTTATTGTCCTAAGATTCACACATAGCTTTCTTCGGTCATGTTTTTCTTTTGTTGTTTAAATCTGCTAATTAAAAAAACAGTGGCCTAAGAGTGACAGCTATAGCCAGAGAAAATATCTGCATGGTTCCCCTTACCCTTTGTGCAGATATCTCTTCTGCCTTCATGCAGTAGCCTCTCTGACTTGTGCCAAACCCACCCTTGTCTGCAGCCCATGTTTACTAGATGCAGAATGATAACTGTGCTAATTGGTATCATGGTTATGAACTAAGTATCCTTTTCACTTCAAGGAGGAAGTTTGTGACTGTGTAGTCTTTTTGCTCTTTTAGCATTACTAGCTGTGAATTTTCTGTGTAGCGTTCTGTAGCAAAAGGTTCTGGCCTTCGGGTTTCATTGGCTCTCATCCTGTTACTCTTTCTCGAAGCTTGGTTGCAAGGGAAGTCTGTTCAAGCTGGCATAGGGAGGGTGAAAGGAGCATTGCTGGCTGGCACATGTGATTTGCTAGCTGTGCCATGTAATGGGAAAAGCTGCTATTTTCCATAGGCAAGATTTTGTAACCCTGAAAGAGAAGGTGTGAAAATACCATCCTTTGCTGACTCCCTCCAGTGATGGCTCTCAAGTTCCCAGCAGCTTTGCTGCTGTGCCACGTTAATGGCGATATGTGGCATAGGAGATTTCATGCAAAGAGAAGCCTGTTCTCCCTGCACTATTAGAGAATTTGGTGAAAAGCTGGATGTTGCCACTAAGTCCTAGCTATCAGGGTAGCATTTCTGCAGGAATTGTTATTAGATTTCTTCAGAACCTGCTAGGTGGGGAAGAAGAGGGGTGTGTCCTGGTCAGAGATGGAGGAAGAAAATAATGGTGGCCTATAGCAATGTCTCCCAATTGGACACGTCGTCCAGTTTGGTTCCATTATGGCTAGTTTCTGGTTTCTGCCTAGAATCCCCTCAACCTTTGTGTGAAGATTGTACAAGGAAATCGTGCCATGGAGGTTGATTCCACTGTCTACTCCTGGGAGCTGATCCAGATGGTGAACTCCTGCCTTGATCAGGTTGGTGAATACGTTCTAACTTTCAAATACCTATTCCAAACTGTCTCAGTCATGGAATTCGGGGTGAAGGAGAATGACATGCCTATTTCAGTATGTGAGCTGCTGATGCAGGGTAATTTTTGTGAGGCATGAGGCATCACTAGGGTTGGGCTTTTTCCAGTCCTCTGAAAGTTTGTCTCAGTCCTGCAGGCTCTGGAGGTGTGCTGGGTTTACTCTGATCACAAGTACTTAATGGGCTGGCAGAAGCAATTATTTTTTAATGCAGTGCTGTGGATGTAGGAGTATCATGTCAGTACAGTCTCTTAGGGCTCTGACTTTCTGTAGGGAATTAATTTATTGAAAGCAAACATAGTATTAATACCTTTGGAGCATGCAAGTCCCTCCTGCACATCTTTGGTATTCATCCCTATTCATTCTAAATGTTTGAATTAATTCCTTTCCATCTGAAGGGAGTTAAGGAAGGAAGTCCATGCAAGCTTGAATGAGGTCTTCCGGCCCAAGATTTTACTGAGATGAGTATTTCCCAGAGAATTACTTGTTGCTTCCTTCTTTTAGGACCCAGAAAAGAGACCCACTGCAGATGAATTGCTTGAACATCCCCTTCTCAGCAAACGCAGGAGGTAATCAGATGGTCTTGCCTGAAACCTAGATGGCTGACAGGGAAAACAGGAAGGTTTGTGCAGGCTGGTGGTGTTTATGCTTTCACAGCAACATCCTTAAGTGAATTTAGACTGATGTGAGGCAGATATTTAAATACTTCATTCTCTTTGGGGGAAAAGTGCATTTTTGCAGTCTTGTCTTCTGATCTGATATTCTGTTGGTGCATGTGAAGGGTCTCTACATCCTTAGAAGCTGTTATTTTGAGAACCTTGAGGTATTCCTTTTGGAGACTCTTTGAGGAATGCTTCTTTCTGCTCTTCAAATGTCTGTGATTGAAGAGTCACAGAGATCCTCTTGCAATCCCTGGAAAAAGCCGTTTTGAATATATATATTCAAAATATATGGATCATTCAGTATAGATACCCTCACTTTTTCCTTTTGTTGCCTCCATCTTTGGGAGAAACTTGCATTGAAAGTGGCCCATTTTAGGATAGTTTGACCATCAGCCTGCACACACTACCTTGTCGTGAAAGGGGACAGTAATTCTGGGCTGTTTCTATTCCACATTGGTTTATTTGGGAACAGCAAACATAGTCCTTTATACCAATACTATTTTGCTTGGTGATCAGCAGAGTTTGAGTTTTGTCTTGCTGTATGCATTGGTAAAAGCCCAAACCCTGATAATATTTAGCCATTTAAGGTTATTCTTGTGCACTGTGGGTATGGTTGGCTGCATTTTCGTACAGACATAGTTTGTTGTCCTCAGCTCTTCTAGAAGTTTGTTAGCTGTGTGGTACATTACTTCTGCTCTACTTACTGTGTATTGCTGCGAGCTGGTAAATAACTGCCATGTTTCCTCCAAGAGGCAGCAACATTTTATGGGAAAGGAAAACAGTTTCTGTGTGCTGCTTGTCAGTAGATTGCATAGAGCGATGCTGCTGTTTCCTAAAATCCTTTTTCTCCCTTGGCAGGGAGATGGAAGAGAAAGTCACACTGCTTAATGGGCCAAATAAGCGACCAAGGTAATTATTTAGACGTGTGTTTGAAAGGAAATATGGAGAGAACAACTCCCCAGAGAGGAACTGAGAGTGTTAGCCTGTGACAACCTTAATGGAATAGTGTCATTTAGAAGATCCCTGAATGCTAGAAATTTGACACAGCAGTTGCATGCTTATTGTCCTGTCTTTAACTCTGACTTTTATATCCTACTTATTTGTATGGCTGGAGCTGTACCTCAGCAGGTCCCGTCCAGCTCTAATCTGTCCTACTAAGGATGTAATCTTTACAGCCTACATATCTGAATTCTAATGTAGATCTCTACTTTCACATAGATTCCCTTCAGCAGGAGGAATATGACTGTCTGATTATTAGTTAATATTACATTAATATAAATATCTTCTATAAACTTGATATAGCAGAGGTTCAGCACAGTTCTGAGCAAGCCTGTAAGCAGAGTTGCTCTGTGAAGCAGGTAGCTTCTCTGACATATATAGCTGATTGTCTGTTATCAGATAGAGTTTGACCATTTTTTCCTCATAAACTTGGAAGTACTAACACTATCTGAGCACCTTAGGTGAAGTTGTCCCAGTGCATGGGCTGTTGACAGTTTGCTGGAAGAACAGTTCTTGAAAATAAAAACCATGATTGGTTGTGAAGAGGAAACTGCTAGACAACAGCAGGAGAATGGGTGATGACAAGGAATGCAAACTCGTTAAAAGCATATGTGTGTTTTGTTGGGGGGTCTTGTGCAGGTCAAGTACCATGAACGAGGCTCCCATTGCAGTGGTGACTTCGCGCACTAGTGAGGTGTATGTTTGGGGAGGTGGTAAGTCCACCCCCCAGAAGCTGGATGCCATCAAAAGTGGCTGCAGTGCACGCCAGGTGTGTGCTGGTAACACTCACTTTGCTGTGGTGACAGTGGAGAAGGAGCTGTACACCTGGGTGGTAAGTGAGACAAACTGCAGGAAGTGGGTAAGAGTGGGAAAGGAGGGTTCACATCTGCTGCTGGCTGCTCATGAGCCTGTTTGAATCAGATGGGCAGGAAGCTTGGAAAGGGAGAAATCTGGCTGCAATGAACACTGAGACCATCTGATCTGGGGCTGATGCAAGTCTCCCAAGGCAAGTGTGTTCTGTGGAGACATTTTCCATTGTGACAGGAAGTGTCTTGGAGACTTGCTGTGCACGTGACGTTTGTAAATGGTGGTCTTGTAGGCCCAAACACTGAGTCAAACATCTCTTCATTCCATTCCTGACTACTAGACATGCAGTGGAGACTTAGCGATTCTCTGGTTTGGTATTTTCAGGGAGGGTTTTTCAAGATCAGAATGGGTGGGATGAGTGACCTTTTTGTAATGCAGTTGTCATCTGCAAGGTAACTTCTGTCTGAAAGCAGAAGAATCTTATGCTAAACAACTTTGCTTTTTATGATGAGTGGAAATTCTGGAACAGTTTAAATTGAATAAAAAATGTTGGCATATAATGCATTTTAAACAACTGAATACAGTCTTGTCAGGTTTAGATGGTCTGTGACATGGAGGTGTTTTCCATCTCCAGGCTTCCATGGGTTTTTGTATTGATTATACAGAATCTGTTAGAAGAGACTAGAAGATAAGTCAGTAAGAAACGAAAGAGATCCAAATAGGAAGAGAACAACTTGGAGTAATTTGCTGGATGTTCATGCAAGAACAACCACTGAAAACTCTCAGCTGGCTATTAATAGTTTCCGTTTCAACACTACTTGTTTTGTTTTTCCTGTGTAATTGCTATGCCAGACCACTTCAATGACATTTGTTTCAGGTTATGCATTTCTTTGCAGCCATTATGGTTTAGAAAAGTTATTCAGAAAGCTGAAGGATGAATTTCAGTCCTTCAGCAGGGAGCAGGCTCTGTAGCCTGGCAGATGAAAAAGGAGCAGGGATTCCTCACCAGCTGCTGATACGAGACTGGATCACTCGCTGTTAGAACATCACTCCCAGAAAGCCCGTGCTGCCATTGGGATTGTTGCCTACTGTATGCACAGATAGCAGTCTCTTCCCAAGAGCAGACAGAACATTTTCTCTTGCTCCTTGCAGTCTTCTGTTGTTTGCTTCTGTTGTTTGCTGTTAAGTATTAACACCATCTCTGGGATTGTGGAAATGTAACCTCACCAGGTGTTTCTGTCTTGCAGAATATGCAGGGGGGCACCAAGTTGCATGGGCAGCTGGGACATGGAGACAGAGCTTCCTACCGACAGCCAAAGCATGTTGAGAAGCTTCAGGGAAAAGCCATTCGCCAGGTGTCCTGTGGAGATGATTTCACAGTGTGCATCACGGGTGAGAGCTGGAAGTCCTTTGGCTCAGACTGTTATGGATGCTGAGGCATCCCCTCATTTTGCTGAGCTCTTGGAGGTGTTTGCCTTCGCCATCAGATTAACACAGCTTTGTGCACAAAGGAGAAAGCCACATATGTTACTCATCCCTCAGTTTTGAGGATAGTACCAGCATTATTACATTTGGGATAGATTATGTCTCGACATTTGAGATAAATCAACATTATTACACAGAGGAAGATATTGATTCCCAAGAAGGATGGGATTTTGCTAAGGATGTGCTCCTTTTTGGTGATAAAGCTGGGTGTTGACCACAAATCCACAAGTCTGTGCAGAGTCTCTGCTTTTACCAGTGCATTGTGTTGCCTCCATACATGCTCGTACTAAAGACAATGAAGCCTGAAGTTGAGAATGTAGATGTTTGCAACTCTCTTTGGACTGTGTGGGGAAAGAATCACGCAGTGATGAAAAAGAATATGTATCTAGCATTTGCTGTTTAATTCTGAATGCTTGACATCTGGTAGCTGTTTCTAGTTCTAACCCTGCTCATAGTTTAAAGGATGTGTTACGTATGGCATTGTCTGTTATAGAAGAATCTGACTCTTGCTTTACGCATGCAAATGATTCTCAAGAAGGTCATTTCAAGCTTATTTTGCTAGTGCTGAAAAGGCAGAGATTTGACAGAGATAAGCTCAGGTGGTCATTTTGAGGAAAGAGTGACTTAGGTGGTCACACAATCAATTTGTGGGTTACTGTTAAAGAAATTGGCAGGTTCAACCAAAGATTTTTTGGCACTGAAGTAGCTGCAGGTTGTCATGTAGAATCCATCTTAACATGAACAAGAAAGGACTCCATAGTCTCCTGATGACATTCTTCTGCACTAAAGAGGATGATTGCAGAAAAGAAGTTGCTCTGACCATGTCATAAGAGGTTAATATGCAGCCTAACACCAGCCCTGTGTGCTGACCAAGCTTCCCTTATGTCCTTCAGATGAGGGCCAGGTGTATGCCTTTGGCTCAGACTATTACGGATGCATTGGCGTTGACAAGGCTTATGGCTCTGAAGTGCTTGAGCCCCTGCAGCTGGATTTCTTTCTTACTAATGCTGTGGAGCAGGTCTCATGTGGAGATAACCATGTGGCAGTGCTGACCAGGAACAGAGAAGTCTACACATGGGGCTGTGGAGAGTATGGTAGGTAGAGTCTCCCTGAACCCTAAAGGCACTGAGACATGCCTGCCTGAAAGTGGCTTCATGCAGGTGTGTAATGCAGGGCCTGGGTGAGGGCTGCCTGATATATACCCTGGGGGCAAAAAACATTGTTTCTTTGGGACTTTCTTTCCTTGTAAAAATGGGGAACTGGAGACTGAAGCCTTAGGACTTTACTCTGGAAAGCTCTAGGGTGCCATTTGGCTTCCCTGAGGATAGGGCAATGGTTCTGTGAGTGGGGTTGGATTCCCTTGAGGATTGGCAGGTGATGATGGATGTAGGGGAGCAGGGAGATTCTTTTGGGACTATGGAGGGAAGATACCAGTTCTTAGATATGGGCATCTGGTGAGACCACTTTTAACTGCAGTATTTTCATTGATGCAGGGCGCTTGGGCTTGGATTCAGAAGAAGATCACTACACCCCTCAGAAGGTAGGGCTGTGACTACTTCTCAAGATCTGCAAGGGCATCAATCCAAATTATTTGCTGTTTGGAAATGCTATCTGTCTGAGGCTCAGGTGTTTTTTCTGAGACATTATAGAGTTTGCAAGGGATTTTACTTTGCTTCCTCACTTCATTTTGCTTCATTTCTCTGCTAGAGATCATGACAGAGTCATACCACTCACAAACCAGACAGCACCATAGCTTAGAGCTTCATTGCTCTGATTTCCGTGGTGGAACTGGAAATGCCAGCCTAATGTAGAAATCATAGTGGGAAATACCAAATGGTTTACGTTGGGTCTGTAGAGGAAATTGACAGCCGTGCAACTACTGCAAGTCTTTGAACGTAATATAATGAGTTAAAGATCAGTTGAATGTAAAACCCTCTCTGAATACAGTATTGAGGTAACTGGAGTATTCCAACCCTCTGGGGGTTAGAAGCAAATAAGCCAAAGATCTGTGATCACATAGTATCACACCCACACGGCAGAGACACAAAGCCAGCCCTACTCACCTAACTGGGTTTGGTGTTTGTAGAGCCCATCTGTCCAGGTTGCCTATGCATCATATTTCAGGTTCCTGTGCTGGTCACTGATGTCTGCCTTGAATATCTGCATTGTGACCAGAGTTTCCATATACCACAGACTTCATGGTATTCTTACACCTTCTTTTAAAATAACTGTGTTGGCTATTGATAGTGTCCAAACTTAGCTGTACCACTGCTCTACCCTCATATGTTTTCCATGTGCCAGCTTCCATGTAATAGGTGTTGGGATTTTTATTTTCTTAGGATATATTTCTTCCACCTAGGTGGATGTTCCGAAGACCTTAAACATTGTGTCCGTTCACTGTGGCTGTGATGGAACTTTCCTGCTTACCCAGACAGGCAAAGTCTTGGCATGTGGACTCAATGAGTTCAACAAGCTGGGCCTGAATCAGTGCACGTCAGGGATAATCAATCATGATGTAAGTGTGTTTGGATCCCTGGCTCCAGGTCCCAGCAATCAGTAGTATATGGGGAAATGGTAGTCCTGTCACAAAGTGTTCATTAGCTTTGAGACAATGCTTTAATTCCAGTCAAGACAATGGATACTGGGATTGTGGGAAGAGGCAATTTGTTCCTCAATTTTCTGTCTGCCTTGTGGGCTTATGTCAGATCTGAGGTAGTGAAACAGAGTGAGCTGCTCTGGTGACTTTATCCAGTGATACAGATTCTGGCAGTTTTATATCATACTTGTTTTAGGACTGTCTTTACGTCCTGAAACCTAGACTTTAGGTCCATTAAATCTAAACTTTAGGTTTAATATTGTGGTCAGACCTGAACTTGCTTGAGGAGGTCTTAGCTGATGAATGTGTGGTTTTTTTCACTCTGTGCTTACCCACATCTTTTGTCAGACATATTGTGAGGTGCCATACGCCACTTCCCTTACTTTGGCCAAGCAGCTGTCCTTCTACAAGATCCGTACCATTTCTCCAGGGAAGACACACACAGCTTCTATTGATGGTGAGAGCCTTGTGCAGTAAGAACTGGGTGCTGGTTGCTGAATTGCTTTACATCAACTTCACCCTTTCAGCCTGGCCCTTGACACTAGGGGTTTTGCTCTTGGTAGCAAGGTTCACACCTGCTGCAGGAACTCAGGATTCCTGTTTCTCAGCGGTCTTGTTTCCTGGCCAGCTGAAGCAGCAATGTCAGCCTTCCTGTTTTTTTAAAGGGGAGAAAAATAGTTTTGTGAAGAATCATGCTCTGGACTAGCAGTGGAATAATTTATGATCAACTTGGGCTTTGCCCAAGTGACATCAGTCAGAGAGCTGTGAGGAGTCCCAGCCCCCAGCATCAGAAAAGGGAAGCAGTGGGAAAAGGAACTGGGGAGGTGTTTCCAGGCTAAAACCATTCCTTTTGGCTGTCACTGTCCCCTTCCAGCCTGGCTGGCTGCTCAGCAGAGCCATTCCTGTTCATGGGCTGTTGCTGCCTGTGCTCTGCACACATGGCTGCTTGCAGAGTTGGGCCCTTACTGTGAGTGTCTCCTTCTTTCTCACAGAGCGAGGCCGCCTGCTCACCTTCGGCTCCAACAAGTGCGGACAGCTTGGTGTTGGGGACTATAAGAAGCACCTGGGAATAAACCTGCTGGGAGGCCCCTTGGGGGGTAAGCAGGTGATCAGGGTTTCATGTGGAGATGAATTCACCATAGCTGCTACTGATGGTGAGTGGGTCTTTGCCAAGTTGCGGTGGGTTACTTTAAACTTAATCTGAAAAGTGGTTAACTGGCTCCCACTGATCATTTCTTTTACCAACTCCACAGCAAAACACTGAAATAAAGAAATCTAAGACAGGGGCTGTCTTGCCCTCTTAATCGCCCCTGTGCAGCCCCAAGTATTTGCTGTCCCTAAGGCTGCAGAGTACTGACATGGTGGCTGCCTGTTAGGTTTGTTATTGGTTTGTTCTCCTACTGTCAAAATGGAGCTGGTGGATTAAATACTTCGAGATAGCAATTACAGCAGAAAGACTGATCCTTGCAGCAATTACAGGCTGAGAAGGAGGGAGAGAATTGAACCCCTGAATTTCTCTCTCCTCAGACAACCATATCTTTGCTTGGGGTAATGGCGGGAATGGGCGTCTGGCGATGACATCAACTGAGAGAGCTCATGGCTCAGATATTTGTACCTCGTGGCCTCGGCCAATATTTGGATCATTGCATCATGTTCCAGACCTGTCATGCCGTGGCTGGCACACCATCATCATTGTTGGTAAGAGTAAATTCAGGATGTAGTTTTGGGATCTTTTGTATGATGGTATATTCTCTAGCCAGGAGAGTATAAGTCTTTGCCTGAGAGCAGGCCAAATTTCTGGGGCAAATGTGGCAAGCTGCTCTGAGCCATAGGCCTGTAACACTGGCTTTGTAGGAGTTATCTTGCTTTCTGTGTGGCACTCTAACTGAAAGTGTGCTTCTCTCCTTGCAGAAAAGGTGTTGAACTCCAAAACAATACGATCCAACAGCAGTGGCCTGTCCATTGGTACTGGTAAGTAACATGCCCTGGGGAGCTCTGGTTTAAGTCCACTCAGTAGTTGGTTTGAGCGGATGAAGTTTGGTCCTGCAGCACAGTTTCCCTGTGTTTGAAAGGCCTCATGGAACAGCTGAAAGGGAAGAAATCTAGTTGGTGCCATGCCTGGGAAAGGATGGCCCTAACCTGAGGAAGCAACAGCTGAAACAGATGAGAAACAACATGGATGCAGAGAGGGCTTTGCAGTTGAGGAACTTCAATATGACAAGGAAAAGCTGAGAGGAATTCACTGAAGGGAACTGATACGAGAAGGGGCTCTATGGGGGCAGTTGCTAAAGAGAGGGAGTCCAGTTTCTTGAACCTGTGGGAGGGCTGGGGCCAAGAAACTGCGAAAGACTGTTACACAGGCCCTTGTGGAGAGGCCTGCAGGGAGTGTAATGAGCTAAACCACTGAGGGAGGTAATGCTAGCATGTGCTCTCACCATGACCATACAGCATGAATTTATGTATCTTCTCTGCTCCATCTGGGGTTTGGCAACAGGAGTAGCAGAGGTGGGAAAAGTATAAAGTTTTCACTTTTGTTTGCTAGTGGCTCAGAGCTGCACAACTGGGGGAGGAGAGGAAGAGGATAATGAACAGGAAGCAGAAACCCCCAATCCCAGTGGAGGCTTTCGGGGAACCATGGAAGCAGATCGTGAGTTGGGGGGCTGGATCAGCACTACAGAAGCAAAGGGAGGCAACAATGGTGACAGCAGCTCCTGCCCTGGCTGGCTGCGGAAGGTAATGTGGTTTCTCAGAAATGCCTTAAAATGGGGATCTAGGCTGGGAAAACTGGGTGGCCCCTTCCACCTTTGAGTGATACTGATAGGTTCTTAGAGCCGTGTTGCCGTGTTGCACAGAGCCCTTAAGACCTCAGCTGCCTGTTTAACCACAAGAGGGTGTTAGTGCATTGATTGAGAAGATGAAATGGCCTGCAGGAAGCTGGCAGGCCTGGCAGAGCTGCTTTTGTGTGTGCAGGAGCTGGAGAATGCTGAATTCATCCCCATGCCTGACAGCCCGTTTCCTCTGAGCATGGCATCTTCAGAGCCTGAGAAGGAGACTCTTCCTTACCAGAAACTTCAAGGACTCAAAGTGGCCTCTGAGGAACCTGTTGAATTAAACAACCCCAAAACGGAGCCCTGGGTAACGTTACCAAAGTGAATGCTTGTCTGAAAGCTCTTGGAGACCATAAATGGCAATGTTTGAATTATGGGGAGAGCTGAGAAGAAATTGTTGGATTGTCTTAATTAATCTGAATAAGGAAAAGAGGGCTAGTGATAGTCAGAGATGATGCTGCAAAGAGAAAAATTCCCAAGGATCTAGAACACAAAGCTGATTCTTGGTCAGATTTAAAGTAATGAGATCAGTTCTGTGGGAAAATGTATATAATGTAGTTGGAAAAAATTAGAGGCCAGGGGCTTAGAAGCCTAGCAGAAGACAAATTTAGAAAGCAGAATTTATTGTGAGATGGAAAGAATTTATATAGAAAATCAATGAGAAATTGCAACCTGTGAGACTACTTAACTCTAGGAGATTTTCTGTCTCAAGAAGAGACACAGATCCTACGCTTAGGGAAATGGGGGTAAACCATATGGATTTTGGTGATAGGAGGACAGGAACAACCTTCCCAGGAAAAGGAGGAAGCTAGTGGCTTTGTACAGAAGACAGGAGAAGTAGCTGGTTGACCCTGCCTGCCAGAAGTTTGGCAAGTTGGGGAGCAAGCTGGGATAACACTCTGGGTACATTTTTTTCTTGTGGCATATACAGCTCCTGGCCTTGCACTCAAACCTGGCCTGGCTTCCTTCCATGTCTCTGCAGCCTACTTGCCTGAGTCCAACCTTACCGTGTGGTGAAGGGAAGGATGCATCTTCTGGTGCAGGCTGCATGTGCAGCACTCTGCAAGTGGAGGTGACACACCTCCGAGGCCTGGTTTTACAGTGTCTGGATGATCAGAAGAAGCTGCAGCAGGAAACCCTTCGTCTGAGTGCCCAACTCCAGCGGTTCTGCAGGAGGATGGAGGAAATGCAGCAGGTGAGAATCCATCATCTGGGTGCACATCCATGCTCAGGGCTCACCATGCTCCTGCAGATTGTGGAGGCTGTGCAGAAGGAAGCAGCTCTTAACAGCCATCTCTATCAGCAGAATTTGGTGGGACTAAGAAAGATGACTGTTTATTGTGTAAGCTGCTGATGCAGGCTCTGACAGTAGCAAAACAAGAATGAAGCCAAGAAGAGTTTCCTCTGAGGACAGCCCACTCTTTGAGGGATGTGGAATTTACCTTTATTTCTGCTGATGAGAAAGGATGGGCAGTCAGATGTTGCAAAGAGTGTATGGCTGTGTAGAATGCAAACTGGGCCTTGTGCAGCTTCTAGCTATTCTGCAGCTAGTCCTGGCGCTGTTTGTGTAACTGCTGTGTATTTTGACAGGTGAAGGTTCATTCCAAAGGGACACAGACAACCAAAGAGGAGATGGAAGTGGATCCGAAACCTGACGTGGATTCAGATTCCTGGTGTCTCCTGGGAACGGACTCGTGCCGCTCCAACCTCTAGTCTCCTGAGCCCACTGGGATCCATCTAACTTCACAGCACACTAACCGAATGCAGAGAGCGGCTTTTCTGGCGTCAGGTCACTCGCAGACAAGGAGCGAGGCTGGAGGCTCCAGAACAGCACCCATGTACGTTTGATATGAACTAGGAGTGAGTTTGAGAGGAGGAGGGCCCTTGAGCTCTAGGCCAGCTCAGTGATTGAAGCAGCAGCAGCTCCTCTTTGTACCTTATCTCTCAATTCTGCACGTGAGGCAGAACGGCCCCATTATGGCGACGGCTCCAGTAGCAGCTTGTGGCCCTTTCATTGTTTCACTGTTTCCTGGGAGCTGCCTCTGGGACCCCAGTATTCATCACTGCAACTCTAGATGAGAGGAGGAAACATGTTTTATACTGAAGCTGGCTGAACCCTAAGACTCGCCACCTTCACTTCAGAGGGGTGAAGGACTAGGATCCTCTCCTTACCAGGTGGTAAGGCCTTGCCGGTGAGGCTGCTTCCCCCTCTGCTCAGGCGCAGAGGGACCAGCGAATGTATCATTCTGGAGGCAGTGGAGATGTTCCTCTTAGGGAGATAATAGTAGACAGCATGTCCCTGGCCTCGAGGCATAGCTTCTGGCCATATGGCTGTGTCCACTGGTCTGTATAGACAGAGTTTGAAGGCTTTATTCTGGGTGCGAGGGCTTTCCAACTTCCAGGCAATGCACCAAGATGGGTGAATCAGATGTTTCCCATAGCAGTAGTGGGGACTGGCTGAGATTGGATCTGTAGTTCTTGATTTCTGACCGCCTGCCTCCCAACCAGATGCCAAGCATCTGGGCTTCAGACTGTTACCCATTTATTGCTCCAGTTGTTCAACTTGGTTTGGGTGCCAGAGTTTCTGGTTTCTTGGCATTAAGCCTGTAGCTACTCCCTGCTTGGCTTCTCTTCTGCTCAGTCCCTGTGCCTACACTCTTGTGTGGGTGTGGGAAAAATCCGTGTTTTTCCACTCAGTGTTCTGATGAAGCTGGAATGCCATTTCATACCCAGAATAGGTCACTACTGTGGTGACAGGATGTAGCCTTCCCCAAAGACCATGAATAATCAAATCTCAGTCCGGAATTCACCTTCTTTCAAGAAGTTAGAAGCTTTTGCAAGAAAATTGGAAATGGGAAGAGGCATGGTCTGATGCTCAAGATATACTCATTTTCTCTTAGAGAATGAGGTTAATTTTATTCCCCTTAAATTTATTAGCAAACTGACTTTGAAGTAAAGCTTATGGGATTGGTAAGATCCCTGTGAGCAGCTAGCCTCCCCTGCCTTACATGGCGCCTCCAAGGAGTCCTGAGTTCCTTTCACCTTTGCTGTGAGAGTGGGGTTGTGATTTCATCAGGCTTAAATGATCCCCATCAATGTCATGTTACTAGAATTGCCTTAGGTCTACTGGAGGTGGAATTCATATCACCTCTGACAGACTTCTTTTGAGAGACTGTTCTGGGGAATCCAGCATTCCCCATTTGTCTCTAGAGGCAGATGCCAAACCATTTGCTCGTAACGCTCCTTAAATACTTCTTTGGTGCCTATTGCTAGTATGTGGGAGCTGAATCAAGTGCTGTCATCCCAATTCAGTGTCCAGGGCAAGGATGGTTCCAGTGTGCCTGTCCATTGCTACCAAAAGCCAAGCAGGAGGGGAGCGCTCCTGGGAGGTGGTGAGAATCAGGTGTCCTGGTACAGCCAGTCTTGTTTGCCCTTGTGACTCTGCTCTCCTTTCCCCCACGTGCGTTGGAGCCAGTTCTCAGGTCAGGGTCCCGGCTTGAGGGTCATTGGTCACATGCAACAGTGCCTTTGAGGACTGAAAAGTTGAGCCTGAGCCATATCCAATAAGCAAGCACGAAGCTGATGAGAGTCGCTCTCCTGCAGTGCACTGCTATCCTCATTTCTCAATGCTCTGCAGTTGGGAAGCTAGGTGCACAGACTGGATTCCCCTTGGATCTAGTGGAGGATTAGGGTTCCTGAGCGAGGATGCCCTGTGCTCCACAATCTCATATGTGCCTTAGAGGATTCACGCTATCCAGGTTGTGCCTGTTACAGACCACAGATTTCACACCAGCCAGCTATGCAACAAAAAAAGCAGTTTAAAGGTAGCACCTTTGTCTTGGGCTGAAAACAGAAAGGCAGGCAGGCAGAAGTGCCTTTGAGCAGTTTCAAACCCTTTTTACTTCTCCCCTTCTTGCAGTGCTAGCTCCATATGTGTTGGTCTCCTGCTAGTATTGCTACTGAGTTGTTGTAGAGGAACACAACTTATGCCTGCTCTGACACTCTGGCTGAAAACTAGTTTGTCGTCGTCTTTCTTTGAAAGGTTAAAGGGTGGAGTGATTTGGAATTTCTGTTTAAATAAATGTTTAAAGTCATACTCCTGTGTTTGAACTCTTCTTCTTGTCTTTTATTTTTTTTCCAAGAGAGGAAAGGAAAATATGCATACAGTCATCTGGTTTTGTGGCATTCTGGTTTTGATTATTTTCTTTTGCTTATAGAAAGACGGTGAAAGGGCTTTTAGGTTCTTTGCTCTGGTTAAAAAAAAAAAAGTCAATTTCTGTGTCCCTTCATTAGAAGAAACCAACAACAACCAAACAAAAAACCCATTCTTTTGTCATACTGCTACATCTCCTCCTAGTGACGTCAGGAGCGCTTGTGTGTGTTTGTTTATTTCCACAGTTTGAGTGCCAAGTGGGGAAATGAGTAACGGGAAGAGAGGCTTAAAGGGAAGAAGTACCTGTTTCTCTCAGATGATCTTCACTGATCATTAAGGCCTACAGAAGGGAAAACCTGTCTGACACCTGCTCAGCCACCTGTTCCTGCACACTGTACTTAAAGCCTGTCACTTTTATCAGAAGTTTTATTAAATTGTGAAATATCTTGACAGGCAGAGCCAAGTTAAAGACTTAAAATTCAGTAGAGATTTGGATGCTGAAAATGCCGCATGTCTCAGAGGGGGAATGTACTGCAGGAGCAAAAGAGGAAGCTGAGCTGGCCTGAATAACACAGCTTGAGTAGCATCAGGGTAACTAACCATGGTAGCAAAGCAGCACCCTAAACCTCTGTGCTGAGCCTCGTACTTCGTCCAACATGTTACTAAGTTTTAAACCAGTTATCGGAGACTTTCTGGGTATTGAAACAATAGCAAAGAAGGGTGAACTGGGATAACTGTTTTGGTAACAAATGAAGCCTGGTGATTTAATTTTAATAACGTTTGTTTAATCTACAGTTTCAATCTTTTCAATATCCATGTGAGCCATTTGCATGTCAGTTACGAGAAGTCCCCAACACATGGGTTTATTTTATAGCATCAAACACTTTTCTGTGTGTATCCACTTATCACCATTTACACTGCTGACCTTTAGGGTCCACTAAATACAGTCAATAAAACATAATGCAATGGAAACAGAGTTAATATTAGAAGACAGGCAGTGGTACTGAATTGTTAAACTAGTGTGTTCAAATCACTTACACCTTTTATGAATTCAAGGAGGCTGGCATAAACGTTTCAGTTTACCCCTTTCCTACTTGTTGTCACCTCTTGCTATCCTGTTTTTCGAAACTCTGAAGTTAAAGCATTGGTCTTGCTTTTCTGATCAGTTTGGATGCAGTAAATTATTTTCCCTTCTTTTGAGTTTGCTTTTTCTCTCAGGTTTGTACACACATTGTTGGCTGGCAAAGTGCAGCAATGATCCTTTCTGGGACCTTCATGCTTTTCCAGGGTGTGCTAAGGGATTGAGATTTCTGCTCACGTATCTATAGGACAGAAGCTCTCCAACCTCTTTCAGGAGTCAGGTTCACTCATTGAAGGCTGGAGTATTTCTTCTTATTCAGCTTCTGACTATTCCAGCTTAATCTAGTTGCTTTAGATCTTTTCCTAGGTTCCAATGAGCTGCTGCTATTGCTACCAGAGGATTTGCAAAAGGAGCTGCTGGAATTTTTTTATTCCTTGTTCACTTCTTGTTGCAACTTTCTCATACAAAGTAGTCATTCTTATTGTAAGAACACAGACCTCTCTGTGACCATTTAAAATAACTTTTACACAAGAGAACTAGTTTAATATATTTAATAATATGAATCTAGAAAAATAACATCTTGAGAAGAAAACAAAAGAAGGGATATGTTCTTGTCATAATTCCCTACCATTGAAGCAACCGAGATAAATATAAACTGATGACTGAAGGAAGGGTGCAAGCTTTGGTTTTTAGAGGTTCCTAGCAACTTGGCCTGCAGGAAAACTCCATTAAAAAAAAAAAAATAAATCTGATTGTGATGGTTGTTCTGTTGCCTCAAGGGCCTGGCTAATTCAGAGTATCCCTATTGTTCTAGGCACATGAATTGGCATAAGGATTCAAACAGTAAGTGTCTGCTGTTGCTGGATTTTCTAACCCCTGGAATTTCTGGTGCTGAGGAAAGGGGCATCTTTTATAGGGCAACGTAGGGTGCAAGTCAAAGTATACAAATTCTGTTATTCAGCTTACTCATCCTGAGGTATTCACTTGCTGTACATAGAAGCTTGCAGCCAGTGTTGAGACTACAGAAAACAAATGTCTATAGCTGAGAATCTGGCAAAAGCCAGGCAGGGAATCACACAGCAGGTACAGCTGGGCACCGCCTGATCAGCGCCTCCTCTGTGGTGGAGGTGGGGGCCTGTTCTTTATGGTTTTGCATTTGGGAATATGTCTCTCAGCTACTCGTGGAGCAAACCTGCGCCTGCAGTAGGTGCAGGCAACGTAGTCTGGATTTTCTATGGGAGGCAATGGGGGCAGGTCAGACACCTTCCTCCCCTTAACGAGGATTTGCTGCACCTGGCGGGCCTGCGACAAGATGTGGATGAGAGCCTCATGCTTCTGTTTCCAGTTGTTCTTTCTGGGTGGTGTTTTACTCTGCAGAAGGGAAAGGCAGTCAGGGCAACTGGGACCACCATCAACATCCATTCTCAAAGTTAAACCCAGAGCCCCACCTATGTCACCTGTCCCCGTGCCTTCCCTCTTGATGTAAAACCCAGCTTGAGAAGCTGAGTCCCACAAAGGGAATCAGAAAGATCAACACAAAGGAGGGTGTAAAGGAAATACTGATGGAAACATCAGTATTTAGAAAGAGCTTGAGGATAGCCAGAAAAGCAAGCAGTAGGGCCAAAGAACTAAAGAGGGTTGCTATATCTGCTTTGCAGGAACAGAGCTGCATGTTTCCACTGCCTCCATTTTAACAGACTGTGTTATTATCTGGATTTTCAGTCAGCTCCCTGCAGCCCCTGATGTCACAGAGCTTTACTGCAACAGAACCAGTATGCATCCTAACTACAGCAAGAGCTTTCTCCAGTAGTACACCCTTGACACATTATAAAGCCAAGTCAGGACTCCTGCCTCCATCTATGAGATTTTAAATGGATCTATTTATCCATTTGGCAAGAACCTTTCAGAGGCAATAGCTGTATTGTATCCCTTAGCCCCATGTACATGGGAAGGTGCTTGCATCTCAGTCAGATGTTGAAGTGGAAGGAGTGTGAACAGTAGATACGGATCCAGGGAGGCAAAGGGACTGCACATTACCTGAGGACTCCTTGAGCTCTTCCTCTGCTGATACTGTTCCAGTTCTGTTCCCCTAGCTCTGGCTTTGCTGGAGTCAAACACTTTCCTCTTGGAGTCTTGGTTCTTGCCACAGATACTCATGTGTTTCTCAAGCCTTGTGCAGAGAAACTTACGTTTGCAGAAGCTGCACTGTCCAAACCCTTCCTGCTCCACAGCACTGGTGGCCTGCATGTACAGCATCTCTGCAGGTGGGTGGTCATCAGAATCTTGGTCTGAGAGGGCAGAGCGAGAAAGGCTATGTTTTGGGGCCAGTTTTGAACAAGAAGCTAAATGTTCCATGGGTATATTGTCTTGTATTTTGCTGTTGTTTGTTTTATCATGTTTTGTGGCCACCAGCCACTCCTTGAGTTTCCCCACAGCCAGCTCCTGGGGGTGGAGAGTGGTGCCAGGCTTGGGGATAGTGTCCTCTGCAGACTGTGCCCCACTGAAGATCCCAACATCTGGCTTGTCTGAAGCTCTGAGAATTTTCTCTTCAGTGTGCCTTGTGGCCTTTTGCTCACTGGTCTTTTCCACTTCACTTTCTCTTCTCTTCTCTACCTTGATAAGCTCCTTCTCTCTTTGAATCCTCCTAAGCGTCTCCTCTGTCCTCTTTAGCTTCTCTCCAAGAAGGGCCTTTTTCTTTTGAATTGCCTCTTCTAGGTTCCTTCTATCTGCTTCCAGCTTTAGGATGTTGGCCAGCACTCTTCTGTATAGATGGGGAACTGATGGTTCAAGCTCCCCTGTCCAAGGGCAGAGCACTGCAGCTAACTGAGAGCTCCCTGCTGGAACCATCCCTTTGCTTATTAAGCTTGATCTGCTATTTGGAGCTTCCTGCACATATGGGGAACTTCCAGTGTTGAGCAGTGGAGCTCTTGCACTCTTGTGGTGAGAAATTGGTTGCAGGGGATATGCACGGTCCACTCCTTCTTTATGTCTGCCTAATGATTTAGCTGACAGAGTACAGGCCTGGCTGATGAGATACTTGCTCTCTAGTCCACCTGACCAGAAGCCTCCATGCCTGGGCCTGTCCTGAGTGCTTTCTGCAGACTTAGAATAGGAATATCTTTGGTTCTTTTGTGCGTAGAGATCTTTTAAACTTTCTTCTTTGTCAAGTATGAATCCATGCTGAAAGTTGTTCTTCTGGTGTTTCAGCTGGGAACCAGGAGAAAACTCAGTAGCTGCCACCTCAGGAGCCACCAGTGGAAAAGCCATTCAGTGCCTAAGAAAGAGCCTGAGATTAGAAGAAAAGATATTACAAAGAATTTTATCCAAAACTAGACAAATCTTCTCCTAACAGCTTATGCATGGAGGCTACAGACACAGGTTATAATAAGTATTAGTAAAGGTTTTGTAACTTTTCTGCTTTCTATAAATCTTTACATCCCTCCCACCTAGGGAGCTCCTATGCTGCCTCTTCTAGTCCCAACCGTTTATGCAGCCAGAAATAAGACACACTTTTATTTCTTTTCTGTCTGAGCCCTGCCTTATCATGGTAGCAGCAGAAATATACTGCAACGACAGAGCAGGCAGTTTCCCCAGGCAGTTTGCCATAACGTGTCCCTTCAGTTCTGGCAATGTGATCCACCACTCTGTCACACAGATCTGACATGCAGGAGTACGACCAAGCTCGGCACAATCTTCCTGTGGCTTGTTCCACCACATCCCCCGAGGTGTGCTGGGTGGTCACGCCGTGGGGCGAGCAGGGTTACCTGCAGGGCTGCGCTGGCCTCCCTCCTCGGCAAGCTGCGTCGCCACACGCTGCGCTTATGGCCCGAGAAACCCGACCCCTCCTGCCGCTGCTGCTGCCCGGGGCCCCGGCGCGGGGCTGTGCCCGGCGTGGAGCTGTGCCCGGCGCGGGGCTGTGCCCGGCGCGGGGCTGTGCCCGGCGTGGAGCTGTGCCCGGCGCGGGGCTGTGCTCGGCGTGGGGCTGTGCGCTGCTGGCGGCTGTTGCCGGGAGACCGGCGCTGCTCCGGCCGGCGCGCGCCCCTGGATCGCTCCCGGCCGCACGGCCGTTCCATTACGGCACGAACGCGGCGCCCGTGGGCGGCCCTGATGCATTATTCATGAGGAGCTCCGATACGGGTATGCATTATTCATGAAGCAGTACGAGATGCATTATCCGTGAGGCGATATGCATTATTCATGAGGAGGCCAATGAGGGGCCGGCCCGACCCCACCACGGTTCTTCATTGGCCGCAGGAAGGAGGCCACGCCCCCGGCGGCCACTGCGGGGCGCAGGCGCAGCGGGGCGCGCGGCGGCTGTGGCCGCAGGGGGAGCGAGCGGAGGTGGCCGTGCCGCCATGGCGGACGGCGATGGCTTGATGTCCGTGGACTACGAGGTGCACGGCAAGGTGCAGGGCGTGTTCTTCCGGAAGTACACCCAGGTGCGTGCCGCGGTCCCCGGGGGCGGGCTGCCCTGCCTGCCGGCGTGCGCCGCGCCCGCTGTCAGTCCGCTGTCACTGCGGGCGCCTTGGAGGGGCCGAGCCGCGGGCGGGGTCGTGGCCGCGGCCGAGGGCTGAGCTCCGGCTGCTGCTGAAGGTGGCTGATACCGCGGTGCTGCTGGCAGCCCGGCCAGGTTATGTAAGCATGACTGAAGGGTGCATTTCAGCCCCAGTTTTTCGCGTTAAAGAATATATTGAGTAGTCGAGTGAATCCTCTGCTGCTTTCCTGCTGCTTGAGCCACTGGAACTTCCTTGGAGGTCTGTGTCTTGCCAACAAAATTGGCTCCTGTATGCGAATGTCATTCTATTGCTCTCTTACAGTTTGGATTAACCTCATTTTGCTCTGCATTGTCTTCTCAGGCGGAAGCTAAAAAACTGGGGCTTGTTGGCTGGGTCCAAAACACCAGCCATGGCACTGTTCAAGGGCAAATCCAGGGTCCAGCTTCCAGGGTGCGGGAGCTGCAAGAATGGCTCAGGAAGATAGGAAGTCCCCAGTCCCGTATCAGCCGAGCAGATTTCAGTAATGAGAAGAAGATCGAGGCGCTGGATCACAAGGAGTTCCAGATTTTGAAGTGACTTTGTCCCGGAAGAAGCAAAGTCTGGAGCATGAGCTGCCGTCACAAAACATTTCCCCTCTTCCTCACTCATTCATTCAGTCAGCCAATATTCAGCTCTAGAGAACTTTATTTTGTTAAGTTTCTAATTTATTGTTTTTCTGCACTGTTAGTTTAATGCTCAGCTTTTTGCAGACTTCCAGTGGGTAGAGGAAGAGCTGTGTTGTCTCCTTTAAAAAGGGGTTATTCAGGGCCAGAACCTCTGTTTCCAAGTGTAAGTGGTTTGGGGAGTTGTATGTGAGACAGATCTGAAATTTGTAGTGTAGTGCTCATGTGAAGGAAATCATAGGGTCAATGCCGGTAGAAAACATCGCTAAAAACATTATTTCTGTGCACTAAATGCCTCAGAAAAAAAATTTATTTTATTCCAGAACTTCATATTTTCTGTAAAATAAAATTGCTTCGATTTCACCTCCTGTGTGGAATGGATGTCGGATGGAGGGGCTGAGTGGATGACGGCCCTCAGAGCGGGATCTTGTTGATCCCTCCCCCCTCGGTGCCGCTGTGCGGGAATGGCCAGGGGGAGGCCGTGCTTCCCGCAGCCGGGCCGGGCTGGGCTCTCGCTCTCGCCGGTCTTTTTGGGCGCAGTCGGGCGGGAACTACAACTCCCGGCGTGCTCCTGCTCGGGCCCCGCCTGCTCACGGCTGCGCACGCGGCATTGCCCCGCGCGAGGAGACCGGCGGCCAGGTGCCGTTGGTCTCGCGCGGCGGCCGTTGCGGAGCGGGCCTCGTCCGGTCCGGTGGGTGCTGAGGGGGCGAGGGCGGGAGCCGGGAGCGGGGCCCGGGGCCGCCCCGAAGTGGAAGCAGAGGGCGCTCCGGCTGTGAGGGGAGGGCACGAACAGGGTGTGGTGGCGAGCCGAGCCGCGGGTCCGCTCCGCCCTCCTCAAGCCCCGGGGCCAGGGAGCCTCGGGAGACCTGTCACAGCGGCGGCCCCGGATCCCCAGGCACGGCTAGCAGGACCTTGAATGCCACTAGGAAATTAGTAGGCGCCAAGGTCTTGGAAACAGTGGGTCCTCCTTCGCATAAACAGCTTGCTCTGCCTGACACCCGTTGCCAAGCCCGCTTTACTCCTTTCCTGGATAAGTAGCAGCAGATGCTATTTGACCAAGACGAAGCTCTGTGAATTTTTGTGGGGACATAGAGGTAGAAGCAGGAGAAAAGCAGCTTTCTGCCCAGTTCTTGGTGAAATTTACTCTATAATTCTGATGAAAATTGCAGTAGAGACCTTTTGCTTGCAGGTCCTTTGAGTTTTGTCTCGTAAGGTAGGAGTGTGATTTGGGTATGCTGTTTGAGAACACAGCATATTGTTAGTAAGGAGCTTAGACTCAGGCTCTGACCATCTAACCTGAAGGCACTGACAATGAGTAGTTGGAGCCTGAGCATGAAAATAATCACAGAAAAAGCCTCTGAATGCCAAGAAAACTAAGAAAAGTGTTATGAGGGTGAATGAAATAAATGACAGTCTTTTCAGGTCTTTAATTTGTATTTCTTTAATTTTTTTTCCCTTTTCTCTCCATGTTTTAGGAACATGGAGCAGTGAGCTCCCTGCAGTTTCTTGTGTTCCTCACCTGTTAGATTTTGACATGATCAAACGTTTGGTGGAAGATGTGCGAGCCAGGCTGCGTTCTGGAGTCACTGTCAACTCACTCGGACAGTGTGTTGAGGAGCTTGTCCTCAATAGCATCGATGCCAAAGCAACATGTGTAGCTATCAGGGTGGATTTGGAAGCTTTCAAGATCCAGGTGGTGGACAATGGCTCTGGGATGGGGAAAGAGGACTTAAAGGCTGTTGGAAAGCGCTACTTCACCAGCAAGTGCAGCTCAGTGAGAGACTTGGAGAATCTGACTTTCTATGGCTTCAGAGGAGAGGCTTTGGCAAGTATAGCCAACGTGGCCAGTGTAGTAGAAATCTCATCTAAGACCAGCAGGACAGCAAAAACATTCATGAAACTGTTTCACAATGGGCAAGCACTGGAAGTGTGTGAAGCTGGATTGAGCAGACCAAGTGGCGGAACTACAGTCACTGTGTGCAATCTGTTCCATCAGTTGCCAGTGAGGAGAAAGTGTATGGATCCTGTGTTGGAAATGGAGAGAGTGAGACAGAAGGTGGAGGCTGTTTCACTAATGCATCCTTCTGTTTCCCTTTCTTTAAGAAATGATATTTCTTGTTCTATGGTGCTTCAGCTCCCTAAGACAAGAGATGTATACTCTCGGTTTTGTCAAATTTATGGGCTGGGCCGATCCCAGAAGCTGCGAGAAATAAATCATAAGTCTGGGGGATTTGAGATAAGTGGTTTTATCAGTACTGAGGGACATTACAATAAGAATATGCAATTCTTGTATGTGAATAGAAGGCTTGTTTTAAAGACAAGACTACATAAGCTAATTGATTTTTTATTAAGAAAAGAAAGTGTAATTTGCAAGGCAAAAAGTGTCCCTGCAAGTCGACAGGCTAATTCAAGTCCTGGTCACCATCGCTGTGGGCCAGAGTTGTATGGGATCTTTATTCTCAATGTAACCTGTGCATACAGTGACTATGATGTGTGCCTGGAACCTGCAAAGACTCTGATTGAGTTCCAGAACTGGGATGTTCTTCTAACTTGCATAGAGGAAGGAGTGAAAATGTTTTTGAAACGAGAGCATTTATTTATTGAACCATGTAGTGAGGACATCAGAGAATTTAATGAACATGATGACTTCCGTTTGCATAACGCTTCAGGTCTGAAGCCCTCAACTCTTGACAAGAAGAGCATCCAAGAAAGTTTTAAGAAAGCATGTGATGAAATTGTGGATTCTTATGAAATGTGTACCTTGCAATCAAAAGATGTTAAGAGGAAACCTATTACTGGAAAAAAAAGTTCAAATCTTATACAGTCAAGTAAAAATGTACAGGAAACGGAAAATGCCCCAATTCAGAAAACTGCTGAGTTATCTGATCCATGTAGAAACAATAAAGCAGAGATTCCATTGCCAAGCAAAGATGACAAGGTTTCTGATTTAGTGAAATCAAATACCTCAGAACAGGAGCCAAAATACACTAACAGTTCTCAAAAAGTACCTGATACTCACCTGAAACCTTCAGAACGTCTTTGTTCCTCTCTCAGTGGAGGGGCCAGATCAGAAATAAGAGAAATAGATGGTTGTGGTGACCTAGGGGATTGTGCAGAGATAAATATAAAAGATGTGGGCAGCCAGCAAGGTCCAGTAATACGGGAAAGCAATAAGGTCCGTGTCTTAAATAAGGATGTTATTCAGTCACTGCCTGAGAGAGAAGACCCTACTGAAAGAGCAGCGGGACCTGAAACTGTCTCTAGAAGTTCATTAATAAGACTGTGTAGTGCAAGAAGAAACAGGGAAACAGCTGAAGTGAAAGATGACGTCAGAAGAGGGGCTGTTAGTTCAATACCATTAAAGTTGTGCCTTACAGAGCTCGTAAAAAATGTTATGCAAAATGAGCCCCCACGTGACTGTGAGCAAACAGGAACAAATCTTGCATTAAACACACAGCATAGGCCTGGCCGTGTCAGTGCCAAGGATATTTTTGACCGCAAAGTGAATGTTATGATTCAGTCTTCAAATGCTAAGGGTATTTCCAGTAATACTAATAAAGAATATACAGCTTCTTTTACCAGAGAAGTATGCATGACTGATGGTAATGAGAACAAACCTTTGTCACGTCAGGTAAGGGAGGAGATAGCTATGCCTACTGCTACCAATAAAAGACCTTACGAAGCATCGAATAATGCGGAATTGCCGCTGGCAACTTCTTCAGGTCCTTGCAAGAAAATTGTTATCAAAAACACTAGAAGACAGATAGCTCTGCCAAGACCTCAGCCCTCTAAGAAACTGAGCTTGTCCACACAGCTGGGATCATTAGAAAAGTTCAGGAGGTATTATGGGAGAGTTAAGTCTAAGCTACCAACACCCACATCAGAGCGAAGTGAATGTGGTCTCCCAGTTCTTAATACAGAAATTAACTGTGACTTTTCAAAGAATGGGAATGACAATCATGGTAACAGTTGTGAAACTCCACTTGCAGAAGATGCAGATTCAAATAGTATTCGCCAAGGTTTTGGTTCCTTGGAAAAGACTTTATTTTGCAGTGGAGAAGTGTCACAGGACAAACGAGCCCTTTGCCAGAGTCCTTTGACATTGTCTGATTACTCTCTGGTTAGTAGCAAAAATACAAGTTGTAAAAGATCTCCAGGATCCTTATCATCCAAACTGTCCAGAATGAAAACTGATCACAGAGAAGTAGAACAACTTGGTGAACAGTTCCAAACAGACTCAAATAGAAAAAATGACCATTCTTTTCATCTTGAATCCTCAAATAATGATTTTTTATATAATGTTTGTCAAACATATAAATCCTCAGTGGAAAAAGCGAGGGAGTCTAAGTCCAGCATTTGTGAGGAGGCTGAGTGCTCCCAATCAGATGGTGTGATAGCAAAGTCTGTGAAGAGTCCTGTCAGCTCATCACCACTCAGCAGTATAGAAGGAGAGTACACAGTCTCTTCAGGCAATGTTTTATCATTACCTGCTAAAAATGATTGTACTAACATCATCTGTGAAGAAAAAAGTCAATTAGATGAATCCTCAGAACAAAATATGAAAGATACTGAGGTTCCCCATGTGACCTTACAAAGGAACTTGGAATTCTCTGCCAGCAACACAAGCACAGGCAGTCCCAGGAATGATTCGTGTTCTGTCTGGCTGCAAGATTTTGATGCTTTATCGGGTAAGACAGTATACATCAATAAAGCAACTGGACTCAGCACCTACAGCACTCCTCCTAGTGAAGGATTTCAAACTGCCTGTATTCAAGATATAACAACAATGGCTGTGAATGTTGTTTCAGAGAATGGTAAGAGGGGTGGTGGTTTTCAAAATGGGATGAGGAAAACTGTTCTAGGTGCATGAAATAATCTTGCTGGCAGCAGCTGAGAGCTTTTACTGAGTTAGTCACTTCCTTATAGGTAATAGCTGCATGGAAAACAAGAAAGTGTTGGGAGCTATGAAGACAAGAAAACATTAACAGTAAATATATTAGAAGATAATTTTTAATAAAATGGTAAAAGGAAATGTCAGCAACATGTCAATTAACAGATAGCTGCCTAGTTTTCCCTGAGCATCATGACATTCTCTGTGATAACAGTTACATATAATTGTTGTCACATATAAAATGAGAAACTTACTTCAAATTAAGTGTACCAGAAAAGTACCCTGTTTTTTACCATTTTGTTCTAAATGGTTATGTTTCTAATAATGTGTTGATAAAGAGAGCCTTATATTAAAGTGATCTTTTTTCAAACTGCATACAAAATTTAAAGGAACCCTTGAAAGAGGAATAAAAAATCTAACTTCATTGAGAATTGTAAACTCTTGTCCATGGATTTTAGAAGGCAGGCTGTTCTTTTACGCTTTGTAGCAGATGTTGTACAGCATTATTACTGTTTTGATGGAGGACCTTTTCCACTAGTGAAAGAACCCTGCATTGTATTATTTTTTCAGGGGCATGGTGTCCATGAGCCTTCACTCATGTGTCTGTTGAGTTTTGAATTTCTGTATCTTCCTAATCTAGTTTGTCTGTCTAGTACTGTCTTTGATAATTTTCCCTTCAAGGGATATATCTGTTCTCAAGTTGTTCTTCATTCTGTCTATAGGCAGATTTTATGAATGAAGATGCAGCCATTCTTTTTGTAGACTTTATTTTCTACTGCATAATTTGTTTTGAAAAAGTAGTTTGGACTTCTTTCTAGATAGTTATTGCGTAAAAAATTTGTCTAATCAATTGTCATGGCCTTTGGTTTGTTCCATTTTTGTCTGTTACTTCCTTGTTTGTCACCAGTCACAGAAACACTGGTGCAGTAGGTGTTTCAGTTGTTGAGCTATTTCCTTTTATGTATAATAATTGATGCCAAAAGTTTTTAATATTTATTATGTTCCATTGAAGACAATTTGATGCAAGTTTTTATTAAGCAAAATTACCTGCAAGCACAAATATACACTCCTTGACTAGCATTTTTGTTTCTGTGATATACCAATTTTGTTGCCCACAGTACTCTTTAGTAACCAGCCAAAGCCCTGAGATGTAGAACTTGACGTTCTATCCAAAATGTTCGATAGTGAATTCATGTTTATAGAGATAATACCTCATGTACCCTTATGCTTTCAGATGATGTACAATCTGTAGGCTTTGAAGACATGTATTGTATTGTATCTTTTTACTTCCCGTGGCACTGTTCTTAGCCTTAGCTAAGCAAGTGTTACTCTCTGTTGTATCGGTGGTGCTGGTCTTCCTAAACTCTGTCAGTTCTCTGGGGAGATGTCTGATTTTATTATTTTCTTAGGTTAGGAGTTGGACCTCCCAAACCTTCACAAGAAGTTTGAACTGTGGCTAGATCCTATAGGTCTTAGGTTTTCAAAGTTTAACGAACATGTTCTTTCATATGTTTTTGAAGCAAAGAATGTTTGTTCCTTTCAGCCATAGGAATAAACATAACTGTGTCCTAACACAGCATTCACGTCTCTTCATTTTGAGCACTGCTTTGGACTGCTGTTAAGACCCAGGAGTAGAATGATTCCTTCACTTGTATGCTTTCATTTTGCTTTTTAGAGTAGTGTCAGTAATCTCATGGTATTGACTTAGAATTTCATAGCCCCTAAGAACAGCATCTCATACATAATTCTAGGGAAGTTACACTGCTTAGCAATAGGTGGAAATAGATAAGAATAATCCATATCCTCTTTTTCATGACGGCAGTGGCTGTCTGTCATCTTTTCCAGCCACAAGCCACGTGCTCAACAGGGATGTTAGATTTTGTGATTAAACTGATTGCTACAGGAAAATTTATCAAACTTATTTCACCATTGGATGCCTTTTTGAACAACGCATTTGTAGTAGGAAACTATCCTAGCTCAACCTGATCTTTGTTGTTATGCCAGCTATATTTGCAATTTTTGTTCCTTACATTATGCTATGTCATTACACTGGTGTATCTTCATGATCTAACTGAAGCAAGTGAAAATGACTGCTCAAATATGGTAATTGTAAGGGGTTTGCCTGCCTGAAGTATATACATTATTATCCTCAGCACCTTTTCTGATGTTACTTGTCAGAAGAATCATATTAATAATATCTCTGCCAAGGCTGAAGTCTCACCAGCCTTGGAGCAAGTAAATCCTAACTTTATGAACAGCATGTATCTTCAACAAGGATTTTTCCTTCAAGAAAAAACAGGGAGATGACTCTTTGTCTACTACATGTATAAAATCCTGGACTTGTGTTGTTACAGATGATAGATTCTTCCGTGAACTTGAGAGATACTGTCTTTTCGTGACTATAGCTATAAAAGTTCTGTCAGAGTCTGAACTAGGCAGTATTCTTCAGTTTGCCACAGTTTACTAGGAACTACATCAGGCCATTTTGTCCTCTCCTCTGGGTTTTGTGACAATGGGATACTGAGTTACTCTCCAGTGCTGGGCTGCCAGTTTGGATTCTTGAAAGGATTCTTAGTTCCCAGAGTCCTCACTGGAATGGAGCCAACAGTCAAGAGTCTATGGACTGGCCTAAGATTTTATAGAGCCTTTTCACACTGAGCTTATCAGCACACAGCTGGTTTTCTTTGGCATTATCACTCTGCCTCTTTTCCTGAATGCACACCCTTAATTTCTTGGTAGAAAGGAACTTTATTAATTCATTATTATTTCACAAATAATAGAAGAGCGAATTGTACCAAAGGAAGGGTGAAATGTTTACCAATGTGCTGGAAATCTAAGCCACTTTTCTTAATACTCTTGATAACAATACAAGTTTGTAATATTAAATCATTTCTGGGTGGGTGGGAACATATTGTTGGACTAACTCTGTTATCTCATGTGAGCTCACTGACTTGTAGTTTTCAATTTTACAAATTCCTGATATCTGTATTAAGTATTGATAGGAATGGTGATAGACTGACAGTTTTACCACTCCTTAACAGAGGGAATTCAACAGTGTTTTGATCTCTGATAGACTAGTATATGCATCCTTTTTCTTTGGGGAAAACACTTCTGAATGCACTAATTCTGGAAATAATTATTACAAGTTTAAAGCAGCAGCCAATTTTTAAATACAGTCCTGCAGAAACCATGGTAATATTTTTACATTTCCCAAGGCATGTATGTCTGATAATTCTCAGCTTTTTACATACGTGTTGTTATTTCTCAATATTAGGTTGCAAAATCTGTGGGATATTCAAAATTTTACAGGACTAAGCTACACACTCCTTTATAAGAATATAATAATTGTATAGCTTTTGGTAATTTTGCATGTTGCTGATTATGCAGCAGTAAATTTACTTCTTTTATTTAGGGTTTCAGTTCAGATGCCATCCCTTTAGAAGTGAGATTGTGCTTCCCTTCCTTCCTAGACCTCAGAAAGAGAAGACTCAGGCAAGCCAGAATCTGAGAGGTAGGGCCAGCTTTCCAGGACACAGTGTTCTGTCATAAAAACAAATCAAAGAATTCTCCCAGATGTCCCAACAGGAACCCAGAATTACTCAAGGTCTGTTAACAATGAGACTGTGTGAGTCATCTCAGATCTAGAACTGGAAAAAAAATATTTCAGGTTGAAGGCAGATTAAAGGATACTTATTTACAGGATGAAATACCCAATTCTTTGTTGAATTATGTCATGAGTTTAAAGAATAATTACCTACTCCCTTCTTTGTACTCATTCCAGCCTTGGAATGTGAAAAATAGCTTCACCTTTTTTTTTTTTTTTCAGTGGAAAGGGTGAAATAATCTTTTTGGTATGTAACTTTGTCCAGAGGGAGTGGGTGGCTAAACAGGTCTTTCTTTCTCTTCTGTCCCTCCACTCCTTTTCCAGGCCTATTGAATTGTGCTGAATGTGTTACAGCATTTTTAGGAGTCAGAAAGATGGACATTGCCCTTCCTAGTTAAAGCAGACAGTACAGGAGCCTAGTGCCATGTTCCATTATTTATTTGTACACTCTCCCCTTTTTTTGAAGTAAAAAAGTGAAATAATACTTGTGTGAGGTTGAGGTACCCAGTGAACATTCTATTGACAGATGGTGGTAGTTCCTGTATTATCTATGTGTTCGTTCCTAGATGCTGAAGGGGAGTCTCTCCAGTCACTGCTTTTGGAATGGGATAATCCTGTTTTTGTTCCCTGCCCAGAGGTAAGCATTACCTTGCATCTCATGCTGAAATAGGGATAATTTTAGATTTTTGTTTTTTTCTGATACTGGGTCCAAAATTGCAAATATAATGATTGTTGCATATAAGATATCCAGAGATATGTTACACTGTGGACCTGGCAGTTTTGGTTTTTATAGACTATTTAGATGCAAGTCATTGTTTCAAAACCAAAATATTGTAAACTGTCTTTCCCTCTATAGAAATAGTCATCTCAAAATTAAAAGTTATTGAGTGGCAAAATTGTAATATAGTCTGCTTTGTGGACAGAGATGAGATAACCCAGGTTTGAGCAGTTCTTAGAAGTGTATTTTACTATAGCTGTTTTTAAAGCCTGGCAGGATTACAGCGTGTGAGAGGGAAACAATGTTGGAGCTTTTAGAAAAACTTCCTTTGCTGTCATGAGGTAGCATTATCTTTAATCCTCATGTTGTGTGTGTATAAACATATGTATGTAACCATTTCCACCTGCAAACAATAGGCATGGAGCTGCAAACCACCTGCTGGTGAGTTTCTGGAAAGGAACAGTTCTGTTCAGTCTTTGTGGTGACGTGTGCTCTGACTCATTCTAGGGTAATACATCCTTTGTAATGTTATCCCCTGAGAGCTCACATAGGCTGATAATTAACCTCAGTTTTTCATAGGTACTTGGAATAAGCTGGATGCATTGAGATTAGCAGGTAGTAGCCAGATGGGAAAGATATATGGGGGTAGAAGCAGAGAAATTGCCAGGTGATTTTTTTAGTTAGTGTTATTCTTGTATAGAAAGCTTGGTTTGTGAAATGCAAAGTTATTTCCAGTTTTTATTAAAGCTGGTTCGTTTGGAGTTTTTGCTCTGTGTATTAGGGTTTTTTTTAGACCTATCATCAAGCCTTTCCTTGATGTGGAATAACTCTGGAATCCTGTTTTTACAGATTGCAGTTGATGTGACCAGCGGTCAGGCTGACAGTCTGGCTGTGAAAATTCACAATATCTTGTATCCTTATCGTTTCACCAAAGACATGGTTCATTCAATGCAGGTACAATATAATCTATTACTATTTCACCCCCAAATTCCCATTCAGCAGGTGGGATTTGCTGATGTTTCTACCTGGTAGGAAAGAAATATCCGGGAAAACGGTTCATATTCCTAATTTTCACAAGCACTAACAGAATTCTTGGTCATGTGTGATACCAGCAGATGTGTGTCATGCCATTATCTTAGTATCATCTCGTGGTTAATCAGCTATCTGCAAGTGACTCTAAAATTACTTGACTAGTATGATTAAAACAAAATCAAGAGATAGCCCTGTTACTGCTGCTTAGAAACATTATTAACTAAATGGTAGTTCAAAGTACAGTTTTTATATTTGTTGTAGGCATTTTCTTAGTTCATATTTCTCTTAAACCTGTGTCCTGTATCTTCCTTTTTTATTTACCTTAGAAATTTTATTCCTTAGCAGAGTGATTTCAAAATCAAATCCAAGATTTAATGGAAAAACTTGAAATTTCATCATAAGATTTATGTCTGCCCTTAAAAGTGATTTTTTGAAATGGCATAAAAACATCAAGTTTTACTGTTTCAATAGGTTTTTTTAATCAAACGTTTTGAGTAAAAAGCTAATGTAAATATGTGTCTTCAACTTACATATTGTTGACTTGCTTGGGTAGAAATGCCAGAGTGGATTCTTTCCCTCTCTTGTATCCCAGTGACAAAAAGCTTACAGGTCCAGCTGGCACTACTCTTACGCAGTCAGGTTGCTGACTTTGAGATTGCAAGTTCTGACTGTGTGAGGCATGGTGATGTTCTTCTCCAGGGTGGACAAGGATCCAAATTATTCCCTTACTTACATTGTGAATGCATGAATAATAGGAGTAAATAAAGTTATTGTAGTGAACAGGTTGTGTTTCACAAAGACAAGAGAGGAAAGATGGAGAATGGAAGGTACCATTTGTCTGTTTTCTAATAGTAAGAACTATTCTTTAAAAGTTACTGTATGTTTCTGTGATTACCTGTGTCATGTTTTCCTTTCTATGTTTTTAAGAAGGCAAAACTAGAGGAAATTACTTCTTCCTATCCCTGAAAAAGTTAAATACTGCCTTCAGTATAGCAGTTTTGACAATCTCTCTACAAAAGATTAAAAGCAGAAAATGTTGCATCATGCAATAGAAAAAGAATAAAAAGAATCATTAGTCTTGCACCCCTGCAAAGAAATAGAGTCACCATTAATTTTTACCTACCAGGTGAACAATGTGCATATTGTGAAACAGAGAATTCAGGATGAGCTATGTGACATTGGGAGAAATTCCTCCATAACACCATATCTGTATATTTGAAATCTAACAGTAAGATACTGAAAGCATTGTGCACCTCATCTCAGTACTGCCTGTTGCTCTGGTTGATTTCTGATGCTTGAGGGGAAAGTGGAATCAAGTCCCAGAGGCAAATTCTATATCAAAAAATGAAGGGAAAAACTGCTTCCTGTTTTTTGCAGATGATTAGCAGGTTAAAAAAGGTTGTTTACATTTTCTTTTGGTGATATCAACAAATCAATTACTCAGGATCACTGTGGGCGGCTTTCATTCCCGACTCAAGGAGGTTTCTACATGACCATTTAATTCATCTTAGAAAAATTGGTGCTCATGTCCTTATTACTATCTTTGAAAAAGTTTGTCCAGAATTAATTTTTTTATATTTTGAAACTTCCTCTTAGATCCAGATGAAACTGTTTCATGATCATTTAATGGTCATTTGACCTTCTGCCAGTATTATCTTTTAGCTTAAATAATTTCTGCCTTTTCCATATTTCATTCCCCACTGTATTTATAAAGAATAACTATATAGCTTCTCAGTCTAGTTTTGGGTTAGGAAAGATGTGGCCTCCAGTTCTCTAGTCATCACATGGGCTATTTGTTGGTCTTGATCCATTTTGATTGTTGTTTCTTTTGTTTGCCTTCGTTTTAAAAATAATTTTACTGCTCTGTAATGAGTTTTATGAGTATCTTACAGGTTCTTCAGCAAGTGGACAATAAATTTATCGCTTGTTTAATTAACACTAGGAATGGAATGGATAAAAATGCAGGTAAGACTGGTTGATAGCATGAAGCTGAGGTGGCTGTCAAATGGACTGCAGAGGGAGCACTGTTCTATTTGTAATCTCTTCTTGCCTTGGGATGATATTGTTAGTAGAGGAAAATCTTAGTCTTTGCTTGAAATTTCTTGGATCTTCTTTATCTTTATTTTGGACATTGTTGAGTGTTCCTACCGCCTTCAGATTAATGTTATAAAAATAGATTGTACTCAAATTGCTAATATCTTTCAGGCTCTGTTCACAGTGTCTGGACATATTCATTGTTGAAACTCTGAAGCTGTACAAAAAAGGCATTCAAAATCAGTAGATTTTGTAACATTATGAAAGACCATCAACAGAACAGTTTATAGGTGACCTCAGCTCTCATTCTTAAGTTAGATGAAGATGTCAATAGACAAGAGTTCCTGACTCAATTTAATTACCTAATTTAACCACCATTTTGGACCACTGAATTTCTGTTCTGTAGTAACTTTATGTTCTGCCAAAACAGCCTCCTCCTCACTTTGTTTCTGTGAAACAAGCTGATACTTATCTTCTAAATGTGGTTTCTGGGAAGTCGTTATTCTTTCTGACCCCTGAAGTTGTCTGGTACAAGGGTGCCTATATTTCATCTGTTGTGGTGCATTTTTAGATGGAAACCTCTTGATTTTGGTGGACCAACATGCAGCTCATGAACGGATCCGCTTGGAGCAGCTGATTGCAGGTGAGGATTCAGGTGGTCTAAGAAGCAAAGACAATTAGTGCAAATGGGAAAAGTACAAATGAACTCTCTGGGATGTACAGAACCGATAGGATATCCGTTTGTCATCTTTATCCTGATGAAGAGTGCAGACATTCAGCGTCTATAGCAGTCATAATACTGGCAGCTGAAAATTCTTACAGCCTTTCCAAAAATAAAATATATACCCCCTAGCCACAGAACTATTGAACTAAAATAGTCCTGACATAATGAAAGAGCAGGAAGACTGATAGGAAAAACAATGAAGAGGAAATAGAACAACATCAATAAGTATGTGTGGTTATACTGTGAAGAATAAGACATGGGATGCTGAGTAAAGAGCCTAGTTAATTTGGTTCCTTTTTAGCTGAATACTGTGCTTAAAGCCTAAAATTTCCACAGTCTGACTGTTTGCAAAGGGATAATAGTCTTCTGTGTAAGCTCATTAGCCATTGGTTTCAGTGTTAAAAGGCACAATAGCCATCCATCAAGTGCTTAAAAATCATTGACCTTCTCTTACATCAACAAACACTGCGCAGTTCCTGCAGTGTTCCAGGAACTCTGCTCCTTTTGGTCAGGTACTGAAAAAAGGTAAAGACTGAAGGGAGAAATGCTTAATGAATGGTATTTTAACTCCATTTATATCTGACTTTTCTGTGGAAAAATTGTTTTCTCTGAGTTGAACCAAATATAGCAGTAGGTTTTTTTTTTTGCTATTTAGAGTGACTCTTTTTTGGAACTGGTGGGAAAAACAAAGTGGCATTAACCAACCCTTCCCCAGAGACTAGATGTCTGGTTTGTGACATTCCCAGTCCTCCACAAGTTTCAAGAGAAGGCATTCTGTGGTCACTTTTTAATCCAAGCAGGGGATTACATGCCAAACCAGAGGGTCATTAAGGGTAATGCCTCCGTAAATATTTTAAGAGGGATACTTCTAAATGTTTCATTCACAGATTCCTATGAGAAGGAAGCTGCAGCATGTGGCAAGAAGAAAATACTGTCATCCTCCATCTCTCCCCCTTTAGAGATTGAAGTTACAGAAGAGCAAAGAAGATTTCTACGGTTAGTAGTGACAATTAGCTCTTAATTTTTGGGGGTGGCTCTGTTCACCAGGAAGATCTCTATATATTGCCAGGTTACCGTGAAACTCAGGAGAAAAGTTGTTGATTCTTTCCTGAGCAGAGCCCAGTTGGCTCTGTCTGTACTGAGGGAAATAGATATGCTTCTTAGGCACGTTGTTACAACATCTCAAGACAAAATCCTGGGGTGTGCCATATCTGTGCCTTTGCAATGTGTTCTGATTTCCCTGGGAAAGTAAACCTTCATGTGTGGGCCAGAAGACTGCCAAAGCAGCTTCCAACAGTTCCTCCTGTCTGGGGCTCAGGACCTGGGAGTGCACAAAGGAGTGCAGTGCCCAGTGTCAAACTGACTTTACAGGCACTTTTTGAGAAGAAGAGGATGGGGTATGGAAAGTCTGTATTGAGAGTCCTTCAAAAACACATTCCTTTTTCCTAGGTGACTGCCAAGAGTAACTAATGAACACTGTTTCCCAAATGTTTCAGAATGGTGACCTAGCTACAATTAGGATATTTAACTTTTGCACTTCAAGAGTTTAGATACAGATTTACTGTTGGACTATTGCAGACCTATTGGACACTCATCAAACTTTCTTTTCCCCCAAATCCCTGTCTATCACCTGCCACATGCATTTGTGGGGTTTTTGCAGTGCATTGTTCTGAATTTTCAGATGAAGTTCAGTCAGTCCTCGTTACTTTTTTTTTTGTGATTCTTCTGGCAAGCTCCAACTTCAACAGCTGCTGATTAATTTCTGATTTAATTTCTAATAGATCTATTTTAGAGAATGGATGCTAAAACTGAATACAATATACCAAGTGAGAGAATCCCATTGATTCATACAGTAGCCTTGTAGCTGTGCCCATATTTTCTGTTTATTGTATCCACACCTGATATTTTGTCTGCTTTTTTGGCTACTGCTGCTTGTATGAGCTGCTTGTCTGTGGAGGTCATGACAAAGAAACAGAGTAGTGGGGATTATTTTTTGAATTTGTGTTGTTTGTGTAGAAGCCAGCCAAAAGTAGAAATAGATTAAATTACTTCTGATAATTTGTATTTATTTGTCTTAGGAGCAGTAAATTCAATTTTTCTTCCCATTTTTCATTCATCCTACTGATTTCATTCTTCGTTTTTCTACTTGTTTTAAATTCTCATTGAGTTGAACTTTGTCTCTAGTCTCAGCTGACCTAAATAATTTTGTGCTTTCTACAAATTTGTGTGCTTGACCATGCCTCTTCTTTGCCCCATCATTAATTAACAGTCATGAGGATACAGATCAGGACTCATGTTGAACACTGACGATCTGTTGCCAGCCTACCTTGCTTCCGTAGTCTCTAAATCATAATAGATGTTGCTTCTCTATCCATGACAACCTTTTGCATTTCCTTTTTTATCTGCTTTTAAGTAGTGGCATTAAAGGCTTTTTGAAAGAGCTCATAAATTCTGAGAGCTACTTTTTTTCATCAGGTAAATCACAAACATTCTACAAAAATGAGTAAGGAAGTAAATCAAAAAGGCATGTGTTTCTTCTAAGGATACTGGCTGAATATTTAACACAGAGGGATGCCAGTTGTGATTTTCAGCAAGAAGCTTACTGGTGCTGGCTTACTAGTACTTTTATTGTGTGACTTAATAATTTTTCAGTCTGTATTAGCAGTTAATCCCTTTGCAATTGCTCTGTGAAACTATCATTACTAAAAAGTTATGAATTAAAAGTCTTTTGTGAAAATCTAAATTCTGTTGTTATTGTTACTGTCAGACTGTGACTGTATTCTGTGGTTAAGTTTGGTGTAATAAAATAAATCCTCTAAAAGACCTTTCACTTCAGCTATGCTTGCAATTTAATTGTAAAGCTGGATCTCTGGTTCACCTGTAGCTTTGGTTCTGTTATTTGTCTACTAAGCATTGTAGTAATGCATTGTTCTGTTACTCTTTTGAACTTCCTTCTTTATTTTTTCTCTTAATAATAATTTTTAAAAACTCAGAAAAGCCCAGTTGACTTCAATAGCTGCTTGGATTTTGTCATTTCATTCACAATGGGCTTTTTGTCTTTCTGTGTACTTGCTGAAGGCTATACATGCCTTCTTTTTTTGAACAGAATTTCACAAGCCATGTTCATATGGAGGCTAATAATTGTAGTATTCTCATGATTGATTTACCTAAGTTTAGATTTGCTTCTATTTTTTGTTCAAAGAATTTCTTTTCTAGAAATAACCTTTATCACCTTTGTTTTAAGTGAACGCTCCCTGAATTAATGAAGTATATATTGTAACAGTTATTTTCATTTTGAAGATAAGCTGTCATCTGTCTGTGAAGTCTCATTTTTGTGTGTATTTTTCCATCCACAGGCTGACATATGTCATAATTAACTAGAGGTTGTTCTTTCCTGTGTTCTCTTTGTTTAACAGGATATAAAGTTCATTAAACCATCATCAATTTCTTACAATATTTTTTCCATTTTAAGTATTTGCTAATACATGTCAATTGAAATCACAGTTCTTTTAGATTAGACCTAAAGTAGTCTTAATGCTGTGTAATTTCAATATTTGGAATGTTTATATGTTGAACCAGACATCTCATGCATCTTCAGAAAAGGCAGATTTATAGATCTAGAAATAAAGCCTCTCTTCACATTATACAAGAACTCTTAGATCTTGTAGTTGTGGAACATGAAAAATGCACAGTTGATTGGAGTGAAAAAATATGTCTGAATGTAAGCTGAAAGGGCAGAATTACTTGGAATCTCATGAGGCATGGATATTGAGATGGGAAATTGTTACAGGAAGTGAAATAAGGAAACCATATATGTGGACTACAGAAATATTTACATGTGCTGTGGAGTCATAAATACAGTGGTTGATGTGTTATTTCTGTGTTTTTTTTTTTCCTCAGATGCTGCTACAAAAATTTGGAGGACCTGGGTCTTGAATTATCATTTCCTGAGACAAACAACTCCTTGATTCTTGTGAGGAAAGTGCCAATGTGTTTTATAGAAAGAGAAGCCAATGAATTACGACGGAAAAGACAACCTATCACTAAAAGTATTGTGGAGGTCAGCTGTGGATATGGGTGAAGTTATGATAGTAGGTCTTGTTCTGTATTCATGGCCAGGATATTACAGGATCTCTGTTATGAAGGAGACAATGAAGTCCCCTGGCAAATGTGAGTGCAGTGAGAGGTCAGGACTTCCACCTACATCTTTCGCTATGGTCAGTGTACTACCAACTGTATCACTTTTTCTGATTCTGGCCGTCACACAGTAAATTATACACAAATGTGAACAAAATAGGGTAGGGGGATAGAAGGGAAAAATAACAACTGATGACATTACCTTTTTTCTTTCTAGGAGCTTATTCAAGAACAAGTTGAGGTGAGTTGCTGTCTACTAGAGTTGACTAAACAATCCAAAGCTTACTACGTGAATCAAAGGGAGTGTGTTGAGCTTCAGATAAGAGAGTGGACTAGATGATCCCCTACCTTTTCCTCATTTTTAGTTTTCTTTGTGTTGCAGTTCTTTTTTTCTCAAAATAAATGGCAAATAACGTGATGTTTGTTCCCTTACTGCTTCTAGCTAATGCAGACCACAAGAGGAGGAGCACGAGGGACACTGCCTCTGACGTTTCTGAAGGTGTTAGCTTCCCAGGCCTGTCATGGTAGGGAAACTGTACTTTTCTTTCATTCTTCCTCTTTTTTTTTCCCCCCCAAACCTTTCTCTCTACACAACATCCTCCCTGGGGCAGTGTTTGGATGTGTTTGCAGCTATTGCAGGGTTAAAGACTGTGATTCTTAGGGATGAGGAGATAATGCTCACAGACAGCACTGAAGGATAAGCAATAGTCCCCCAATTTATTCATGTATGGGTCTAATGTACTTTCCAATCTCCCTGTGAAACATACAGTTCTGAGATGCATTCATCTGTGTGAGCTCTAAACCATTCAAATAACAGCTCTATGATGGGCCAAGGGGGAGGGTGCTGGAATCTGCTTGAAAGCATGCAGGAAAGAACATTTAGCCACTCTTCCCAAATCTTTAATTTCCTTTAAGTATCCCAAGTGGTAGTTTAAGTGTGCCTGCAGCATTTCAAGTACTTTTAGAAGGAGTGCAGTAAAAATTTACATCTCAGGGAACTGTTGCTTTCCAGCACCTGGCAATGAGCAGGCCCTACTGGTGTAAACGCAGTAGCTCCAGCCTCTTGTTGCAATTCCTGTGCCATATGCAGTATCAACAAGATCACACTGAAAGGGCAAATGTGAACCAGAAGTATCTGTTTTTTCAGCAGTGTCTCAATTTACAATTGGCAGTCAATATGTTTTGGGTTTTTGTGTCTAAAAAAGTCCCATGGCTGAAAGCAGATTGTAGGTGGTCTTGTGCATCTGTGAGGGCTAAAGTTTGCAAACACCTCTGAAATAACTCCCTAATGTTCTGCTTGAATTTCCTCTGGATGCCTTTAAGTGCTCACTTGTGAGAAAGGACTTAGTGGCAGGGCTAGCACTTGTCAGAAGTAATACCTGTGCGTGGCAGCCATGGAGGACCACTAAAGCCTCTGAAACTGTTGTCTTGGTTTAATACCTCTTGATTTGTCAAGTGTTTTTAACTTCAGCTGTAACGCATACACACAAAAAAGCCCATTTGCCTCTTGCAACATTACCTGAAACACCAAAACGTAATAATCTTACCATCCATCAGACTTGGGCTATCTGGAAGTTTAAGCTGTGGAAAGCTGATCTCCTTATACAGCATACTCTTTAATTGAGCTAAGCCCCAAGTCTGACACACTGCAGCCTTTGGGTTGCCTTTGCAGCCTCTCCACTAATCTTTGGGAGATGCCTTGTTTTCACTGAAAACCACAGGTGGAGAAGGAAGTGGAGTCCTCTTTGGCAGCAGGGGTAAGAATGTGTCTCTCTTTTTCAGGAGCTATTAAGTTTAATGAGCATTTGACTTTGGAGGAGAGCTGCAGGCTTATTGAAGCTTTGTCATCTTGTAAGCTGCCCTTCCAGTGTGCTCATGGAAGACCTTCAATGCTGCCTCTTGCAGACATAGACCATCTACAGCAGGAAAAACAGGTACAGTGTGGGACACACCTCTGATACTCCGTGTTCTGGATTATCAGAGGTGCATCATGTATGTGTGTTAGAACTAGGATTGTCGAGTTTGAAACCATCACCACTGCGCTTATATTACTTGACTTTTTACATACTGTTATCAATAAAATGAAACTTTAGAACATAAGCCATCTGCCCTGAAAACACTTTAGCAAGGATCTTACCATATATTATTTGAATAGTCACACTGACTTGAATAGTGTCCTTAAGGTTAAGCATACATTTAAAGTATTTGCAGTTTTTAAGTGTAAAATTTGGAAAACATGGAAATTCTGCTAGTGGCAAAGATGCTAATTAAACAAATGCTTACTTTCCCAAAGTTTAAGATGCTATAAAATGGGGATAAAGCACAGGAATAGCAACATTTATTATAAAATCCTAGGATAGTTTGGGTTGGAAGGGACCTTAAAGATCATCTAGTTGCCATGAGTAGAAATGCCTTCCACTAGACAAGATTACATTTAAATTATATTTAAATCAGGTTACAGTTAAATTTAAAACAAAATCATTACTCCTCCCTGTTGCTATTACTATGCTTTATTATTATTAAATTGGATTTTGTTGAAAGTCAGGTGGGACTTTGAATTAGCTATTAACTTGGGAATGACTGTGTTAGGGCAAAGAGTATGGAAACACTGAAACTTATTTACTCAGTTATGACTTGTGCTTCTTAATTTTTCTCCCTCCAGCCTAAACCTAATTTGACTAGACTGAGGAAGATGGCACGAGCATGGCGGCTATTTGGAAAAAAAAAAGAACCTATCTAAAAAAGGTTAAGACTGTAAACTGCAACCACTAGAAGCACTGGTATGATCCATGAGCCACGTTGTTAGACTACAATACCCTGTGCGGAGCCAAGTTATGAGCCAGTGCAGTCACCAAAGCTCTCTGACTACTGACCAAAGAAGCAGAGACCAGCAAGGAGAACATGGCAGGGGGAGCCCACGCTTGGAGCCTGGAGAAGCATCTTCAAAATTAAGGAAGGGTGCTGTAAATCTGGGCTCTATGTCAGTGCTGGACGTTGGGTGCAAGCAGTTGCAGCCACTTGCAGTTACTAAAGCAAAGCACTTTTCTGCAAGCACAGCATAATTCTGTATATATAATTGCATAATAGAGAGGGGAATTTTAATTAGTGTATTTTACAGTACTTTGAAAATTGGAATGCATTTCTTAATAAAGTTCACACTAAACTTACTCCTTGAGCTCATAGCAGTGGTTGGAATGAGGATCGACCAGCTTCATAGTATATATAGGCCAACTTAGAATCAGGTAACACTTAACTTGGCAATGAATGACACCCACAGCTGCAGTTTGTGTTCTTGAGTGAGAGATTTCTAAATCTCCACATAGCCCCACAGAAATAACTAAATAGTTAAATATCCATTTTGAAGACAACTGTTGAAGGATTCCTACACCTATCGCATTCACATGTGAAAGCATGCTGTAAAGCTTGCTACTACATCATGTAGTGAGTGCAGGCAACTCACTACACTAGTAAAACTCCTGCTAGCTGAAGAAACAAAACAACTGCATATGGAAGATGTGCTTAACAGTGAGGTCACTGTAAACAGCCTTTATTGCAGCATAAGTAATGCTTACACTTTGAAGTAACAGCTTAGCTGCCCCAGTTACACATATGCCCTGCTATTTTAAAATTAAAGTGAGTTAGCAGCTCCACATCATTTCTGACACAGCACAGAGAGAAAAACCTGGACAAGAGCTCTGCTGTCTCTTGCTTTTGGATAGGAAAGACATTGCTGAGCAAATTCCCCACTGGCTCCCCACAACAACCTGTGTTTGCAACATACACTTTAATTAGCTGTTGTATCTTTCTGAAGAGAAAAATGGAAAGAGTCCAGATAGTGATGGGCTTCACAGTATTAGAGTTCATAGTCATCTGGATGGTAGAGCTCGCTCATGAGACGGTAGATGTAGGAAGGTGCATTACCCCCAATGTTTGAAATGAAGAGAGTAATGAGCTCTGGAGGGACGTAGTCAAACACTGGGCAGTGAACATTGATTTTTGCCAGGATCTCCCCTGTGAAGTGAATAGTAGCAGTATCAGTCAAAGCAACTCAAAGAACATTAGTCTTTTGCACAGCTTCTGAAGTCCCTGAAACTGGCTATTCCCATGCCACCCTGACGTCAGTACTTGAACATCCTGAATACTTTCCAACTTCTTCGCTGATGTAATTGAATTACAGGTATACAGCAATCTTGTATGAATGGCAAAATTCTGTTTCTGGTCATTTTTTGTTGGTGGAAACCCCAGATCCCCTGTGATGTAGTTGGCTCTAATTGCCAAAAAACCCTACCACTATGTAATACAAGAATCCTGATACTGCCAAAGTTAGTATTTGAAGAAATGCTCAGAAGGCCAAAACTAAAATCTGGCGCCAAGCCTGCTCTTTTCAAAAGTCTTTGTCAAATAGAAATGTGGCTTTGAAAGAGACTTGGCTAACTGAAAATGGGCTTGGGCACTGTCACCTTTCTAAAGATGGTGCTTGTGTGGGAAGACCATGGCAGAGACACTGTTTCAATGGCTGTGTCATGTAACAAAGTTTCAAGAAGTTATAGCAACTAAGGGAAGCTGCCCTTGGTGTTGGGCATCTGCCCTGTCCCACAGGAAACCGCTACCTACTTGGCGTCATTATCACCATCCTATAATAAAACACTGTTTCAGAGCAGAGCAAAACTGCGATGACTGTTCAAAAGAAATCCTTTTTCTCTATGTAATATAGACTTATAAAACTGGATGGTTCACAGGACTCTTTTCTGAAAAGGATTTTCTGTCTTGGGTTATAACATAGTCTGATGTTCAATTTTTATGAGTTACAAAAAAAACAATTATAGTCTGAACCAGCTTGACCAGATGTATAAAGAATAACCAGTACCTTCTGTGAACGGCAGCACTTCCTGTGGTGACACAAACTTGTGGAATGAATCTTCTTCATTAGGGAACTAAATGAGAAAGAGTACAGGAAGATCAGGAAAAAACCCTACCTGATTATTTTTGTGAAAACAGATCCTGGCACTGGAAGGAACTAATGCAGAAGATGACTTGTCAGGTTATATTACTCTGTTTAAAATAACTACATAGTGCTTGTGTCTAGAACCTCTCAAACATTTACAGGTGAAAGATTTTTCTCAAAGCTTTCAGAGCCTTCTATGATGTGGCTGCCCTTATCAAAACCTAGTGAACTGGAGGAGTGAATTCCTCAGTCTGCAATTTCATCTGACTATACTGAAAAAGTACTGAGTGTAAGAAAGAGTTTTGAATGTCTCAGTCTACATTCTCTGCCTTTCAGCACTAATGATATGAACTGAAATCTGTCATGGTTGAGGAAAAGTAAGTATGGCAATGTCAGTCTCATCAGTCTAGGCAGTGGTCTACATCCTTATACCCAATGTACTGCTTTGCACATGTGGCAGAAGGGAGTGCTTCAAGGAGATCCTGAGGTGAGCCAGATTTGGGTGAGGATCTCTTACCTGAAGTAACAGTGCTACATGGGGAAGATGGCTCATTTACTGACATTGCCTTGGGACAGATGGTGCTCTCCACCCTAAGTTCCCACAGGTAAAAGCCCCCGCAGGTGCAGTCCTGAAGTGCTACTGTACTTACCTGTGGTGAAAGCTTGAACATGGGGGCACACACGATGAGTGGAGTGGAGTGGTGTTTAGCTGCCAGTGCCAGAGTGTGAGTCCCACTCACAGCAATCAGGGCGCCATTGGCCAGGATTGTCTTTGTGCCAATGATGACCTTAAAAGGGCAAATCAGAATTGGATAGCATGTTCCACAGCAAACTGGGGAAGGAACATCTCCTGGCTCAAACCCTGACAGATGAGCTGGAGGAAGACTGTGTCAGCACAGCCAGCCAGCCAGCGGCTGGAGTTATAGGGCAGCTGAATGCCTCATCTGTTTCATCTGGCACTGGCTCTGCACTGAGACATTCCTTGCTAACAAGAGCATGACTCCAGCACAGGGAGGCCAGCAGAGAGAACTTCAGAAGACAAATGTACGTTCTACTGCAGGGAACACCAAGCAGAAACTGGGCTGTGGTCCCTGTTGTTCTACAAACCTACAAAGTAAGTTTTGTACAAGTAACCTGACTACTCATTCCAAAAATTCTCTTGCATTATGGTTGAGGGAATAATATAAAGCAGCTCAAAATATATAGATAAGAATTGACGTGGCTAGATTTTAATATGTTAAAAGTACTTTTTTTTCCCCACTTTGGGGTGCCAAGTTTTCATCTCTAAAAAGTACAGAACAAGTCTGTTTAACAAGACAAACCTTAATGATTCCTTTCATCGGTCATCTTCTGTTTCAGGCAAAGGGATAATCTTGCTTTTTGTTCCATCTCCTTTGAAAACTGAGATTAATCCTTTGAGGCTCTCTTGTAACTGTAGCCACTAAGCCAGAAAAACCTATCACCATTCAGTCAGTCATCATACTGACTTGGAGTTCCACCCCAATCTCCACCCCAGCAGTGAACAGAGACTATTACAATTTTGAGTCTTCAGTGAAGAAACACATCCATCACTGCTGGGACTTCCAGCTGATTTGAGAGACCTAAGCACCCAACCTGCCATGAACTCCCTCCTCCAGCGGAGCCCTCCTTACCTTGTTGACTCGAGACATGACAGCAAAAATAGCTGCATCACTCATGACAGTAGTTTCAATATTCTCTTTAGACAGTCGGACAGCCATTTCATGACCCTAAAAAGAAGGAGAATCCAATTGGTTCCCTGTGACACAGCTCCTGCAGTGCAATTGTAGAGGTATCAGCACTCAATTCTTGTCTGAACTGCAAAAATACCAAGTGATGAAAACCGAACACAGCCTGTCATCTCAAGGATGCTGGGGTAGGCTAATGAGCTGTCTCCAGTCTCTCAATTGCAAAGGAATTTCCATAATGTTCATCTTGATTCCAGACATAAGACTTGAGTAAGAATGTGCAGGACAATATGGTACAGCCGGCGCAGGCCTCACCTGGCAGAACGGCGCACACTCTGCCACGATGACCTGGAACTTGCGCTTGCGAGCGGCTTCCTTCAGGAAGGCCTCAACAGTGCGTGAGTAGCCAATGGTCATGATCACCTCATTGGAGTGGATGTGCTCCAGCGCCTGCATAGCAATGTTATCAGTGGTGCCCTCTGTAACAGAAGGAAGATGTGCGTGTAAAAGCAGCCAGCAAAAGCAACACTTGTGCTGCTAGGACTGTCCTCCAACAAGACCATTTTTCACTAAAGCAATGTTATTAGCACTGGCAGAGCAGGAGCAGCTTTTCTCCTCATGCTTTTTGCCAGTGGAGTGGAGCCAAGAAGCTGGCCCTTGAATGCTCCATGCTCCCTAGCTAGACCCTCCCTATATATAAAAATAGCTGTACTGAAAACTCCATTGTGAGGAGAGTGGATTGTGTCAGCATTACCCCAGATAACCACCAGGCCCACAAAACTTCAACAGTTTTGTAGTTCAATAGCGGGGCAACTTGGTCCTCAGGAGGTGGGTTGAATGCCTGATTTGTCACAAGTATTGCAGGAAAAGAAAATTATATCTCAGTTCTTTGTTACAAGGGTCAGGTTATATATGCACAGGTATTTTACACTCTTCTTCAGAGAGCTCAAGACTTCCCAGAAGACCAAGAGCGCAGGCCTACAGCCCCCCATATTGCTCCTTCCACAATCTACCCATCTCCCCATAAGCTAAAGAGAATTTAAAACTAAGTCCTGAGAGTAGTAGGGCTTCAGTCCCTTGGTTCCTTCAGATTAAGCCTCCCAGATCCTTATTGTTTTATTTTCATCTAGAGAAGGGGGAAGCATCAGTCCCATCCCATAAGAATCTTCACTCAGGAGCAATTCAGACCCATACATACCTAGCTCAATTAGCATCTCATTAATAGCTTCAATAACATTAGCTCTGAGGGAGGGGTAAGGGGTTCTGAAATCTTCACTCAGTCCTCCAGAAGTGAGGAGTTTGTGCAGGGATTCTTGCTGGTCACTTTCTTCACTGCGCCCATGAAGCCTGTGGAGAAAAGTGGCCTTTTCAGCCTCAGGAAAGAGCACAGGGCCACAGCCAGGCTGAGCACTGTCCCCACAGTGTGGCACACCTGGATGTGAAGGGACAGGAAGGAAAGCCACCCACAGGAGGCACACCATGCCACACCAAAGAGCTTCCATAGCTGTCTTGGCAGAAAAACACTCAAATCTCTGCCAGAAAGTGCCTTCTTAAGTCATGTGCAAACACTGCTGTCCATAGACAAGGAGAAGGCCCTGGGTACAGACAGAGAGAACAACCCAAGGCCAGGGCACAGACTGTTGTCATACACTCACAACACATAGACTAAGCGGTTTCTAAAGAGTAAATGTCATCACCCACGGTGGAATCAACAGGGTTTCCTTTGATGTTAAACTCCCTGAATCCCTGTCTAGGAGAGGTGGGAAAAGGGGGTGATGGAAACTAAAGGGGTTTTACAGAAGCAACTTAAAATTGCAGTTCTGGGCTTTCAGAGAGATATAGGGTGCAAGAGGGGCACTTTACCTGCCATATTCCTCACGAATAACCTTCAATACTCGTCGCACCATGTTGCCCACTGTTGTCTCTGACGGCTGGGCTGCCGTCATCCTCTGGCCCTCTGTCCGGATGAGATCCATGAGCTCCCCTAAAAGAGGGGAGGGCCTTGGTTAAAGCCCAGAGCAATCCTATGTGAGCATCAAACCAGTGCACCCCCCTGAACATCGCATGTGCAGCTGCTCCAGCACAAGGACCACAGCACCAAGAAACAATAGGAAGAGGCAAGCAGAGAGCCCTTCACAAAGCAGCTGGTTCCACTGGCGGGTTTTGGAGTCGGAAACGCTTGGACACAACACAGACTTAGGGAAGACCATCAGCAGCTCATTTGATCTTTCCTTTGAAAGAGGAAGCCGCGCGCTGCTGAAAAGGTGCTGCTCGGACTGACGCCGCTGAGGGGAGAGCAAGGCTGGAGCAGGGCAGCTCCTCGGGTAATGCTGCCCGAGCACAGCACAGCAGGCTGGGAAGGGCTCCGCCGTGGCAGGACAAGCACTGGGAATCCGCTGGTCACTTCTAGCGAGGCCCCAGCTCCCGCGAGCCGCACCGCTAGCGGCGCCGCATCGGGCCTGCCCCGGCCTTGGGATCCCTCCGCACCCGACAGCCGCGACCGGGGTGCAACTGCCCCGCCGCCGGCTCGGTCCCAGCGCTGGGGAAGCCGCACCCGCCCGGGGAAAACGCTGAGTCCGCCCGCCGCCGCCCGGCCCTCACCGGCCCGGCTCCATCGCCCGTGCCCGACGATCTTCCGCAGCAGCGACAGCGTCTGCCGCGCCGTGTCCTCGGAGCGCGGCCGCTCCCCGCCACGCCGCAGCCGCGCCGCGAAAGCCTCAATCTGCTCGGAGAGCTCCGAGCCGCGCTCGGCGGCGCCAGGCATGGCGGCGGTACTTCCGCTTCCGCCCGCCCCCCTCCCCATTGGCGGAGACTGCCGAGTTGTGCCCGCCCCCCGGCGCGGCTCGACCAATGAGCGGCGCGCCCGGCGGGTGCCGCTGCCGTGGGCCGGAGACGGGCGGTGCCCCGGACCCCGGCGATGGCGCGCACGGACGGGTTTACTTTGGACCGGCTGGTGCGCCGCGTGTGAAGAGCCAAATCAAACGGGTTGGGAAAGGCGCAGTTCCTGGCAGCCCGATTGTTCTTGCTGGCAGAGACAGAACCGGCCCTGGATAAGGCAGGAATGTAGCTCCTTTGTGTCTAGTTCCTGGAGCAGCGTGTCCAGGGAACAGGCAGGAGCCATGGAATAATTCTCATTGGGGTACTGCTTTACTCTATAGCTCTGATCTGTGTCCTGTTGTTTGAGATTAGGAATTAAAAGCAAACAGCTTTATGCTGGAAGCTTTCAGTGATTGCTTCATGCTGAGGCCGGTAGGGCTTTGGATGTTCATGACATACTTTTTGCTTTCGTCCGGTTAGCTTAGGGCTCACCCTACAGCCAGCTCCTGTCCAGGGACTGTTGGGTCAACAGCAAAATACCAATAGCTGGTGTGCTGGCTCTGAGGACCTAAGGCAGGTGATTTGTCACCCAAAGCCTGCAGGGGACTGAGAGTCCTTCCATACTCCATTCTTTTTTCTGCCTGCTTTTTCAAGTGCCCCTGTGTGCCAGGAAGCTAGAGAGCCCAGCACCCTGGGGAAGGAAGCTCACTATATTTCTCCAGTGCCTGGCAGAAGGCTATACATCCAGGTTTGGCTGGATGTGCTTGGGGGATGCTGTAGCCCTGGATGGAAGTCAGTTTCACTCCGTGATGAGCTTGTCCCACCCTTTGCCCCTGGAGAAAGTCAGTAGAGGGTGACAGGGTTTGCCCAGCTGTTGGCTCCACTGTGCTGGGCCCCACTGTGCCAACTGGGCACATCCTGGTTCCCCGTTGCCTTGTCTCCTCCTTCTCCCCAGATTTAGGTGTATGTTTTCTTCCATAGTGCATAAATCGGAGGCTTCCTGGAGCAAGGACTGCCCAGCTCTGCATTTGTGCAGGGGAGCCCCATTCCCCCTTTTCCTCTCTGCACAGCCACTTACAGGCAGGGCTGGGGAGGCTGCATGTGCCCGTCAGCTGCCTGCTGCTGGCTGGTCCTGCAGTGCTGTGTGCCAGCTGTCTTGGTGTGCAGAAACAGCTCCCACACATGCACTCAGGGATTGGGACCTGTGGATTGGCCAGAAAAATAAAAATCACTGTGTTGGAGCTTTCCTTTGTTTGTTTACTTATCTTACTAGTAAACAGAGCAGCTCCTGGAGATTATGCAGGATGGAGAAGAGGAAGGGAAACCAGGCTCTGAGGTTATGACCTCCTTGTGGATGCTGGGCTGTTTACATTCCCTGCTTTGGTCCCAGTAACTATTGCAGGAGTTTTTTTCCCAGCACTTTGCCAGGCTGCAGAGCTTTTCCCATTTGTGCTGTTTCTGTTCTTTTCCCTACAGCACTTTCTGGCGGGCACTGCTGCCATAGCTAGTTTAGGCAGCTGGCAATCTGGTGTCCCTTGAGGGACAGAGCCCTGCACTTGGTCTGCTGCCTTGTGTTTCATGAATGAAAGCCTCTGAATGGGGATTTCGGGAGCTGTTAGCTCTGCATAGCTGAGCTGAGCCAAAACCTGTGGCTCTCTGGAGAGCTGTGAGGCAAACCCCAGGCTGCTCAGAGGGATCATGGCTATGAGACATCCAACTGTCACTAGCCAGCCGCTGCTGTCAGGACCCAATGAGTTAGACAAAGACTGCCCAGCAGGACTAAAAAGGAGAGATTGAGGAGGAGTGGCAGCAAAGACAGCACAGGGAGTGTAGGGCAAGTGGGGAAGGAAAGATGCATGTTGGTGCCGTGGTGTACTCTGCTAAAATCCCACTGCTTTGCACTGTGGCAGAAGCGATGGGGGGGTGGGGAGGTGCAGCCCTGTGCAGCTAGAAGGAGTCTCACCTGGTGGTCCACAGCTGCTGGGTGTTATGAAGCAGGACCCTCCTCTGTTGCCACAGCTACAGGGAACTTTGTCCTGCACAGCCCACCCTCCTTCCCTCCCCGGGTGTACCCTGGGCAGAGTTGGTGGCTGCAGCTTCCCAGCTGGTGCACAACCAAGCAAGGAGGCTGACACAACTGCCGACAGTGCTGGTGATGTGGACAAAAGAGCTGAGCAGAGAATGAGCTGGCCAACCAAGCATGGCAACACTTTTTGTGGGCCTGCAGAGGAGCTGAAAACTGTCTCACCTCCTTGGAGAGCTGCCAGCGTAGCCAGGATGGCATCCTGCTCTGTACCATCTGGGCTGATTGCTGGGGACACTGCTTTCCTCAGCCCAGGGAATTCTGCATCCCTGGGGGCTGAATGTCATCCCCCAAGTGCTCATGTGAGGGAGGACAAGGCAGGACAGAGGCTGGGTAGAGCCTGGGAGCACGGGAACATTGTGTGCTGGGAGGCTGTTTGGATTAGAAACTCTCAGCGGATAAGTGAGCTGGATAAAATGCCAGGGAGGAGAATCAGTTTGCTGAACTCTAGTAATTGGACTCATCTGCAAGAGTCGGGTAAGCAAAGTGAGCTGCTCAAGCTCAGCACAGGCAAAGAAGGGGAACCAGCAGAGGAGAGCCAGCTAAGCCGTGGCCCAGCAGGAGCAGCAGGGCAGGCTGTCAGCTCGGCGTGGACTGTGAAGGCTAGGTGGGTGACATGGGGAGAAGCAGCATTACTGCTGGGTGCCTAAGCCACTTGCTGAGCACAAGTGACTGAGTGCAGGAGGTCACAGTGCATGGTTGTGCGGGGAACACAAAGCACAGTCTAAGGGGAAGGATGCACTAAGGTACCTTTGGTGTGACATGATTACTCTTCAGAAAAACCTGTGCTCAAAGGCCTGAGACAAAAACAAGTCAAAACCAAAGCTCTTGCAGTCACAGACGTAGAGACAGGAATGAATCTGCTGAAGGGAGCCCAAACCAGTGTCTTCTGTGTGCTACAGGGGAGAAAGCAGGTCACTTAGTGAGTGAAGGGGATGGAAATGATGAGCTGAACTGAGTGTGGAATGCCGTTTTGAAACTCCAGCTTCCAGGGAAAGAAGACAAAAGCCCAAACAAACAGCTACTGATCAAATGCAGGTATGTAAATAGCTGGAAAGCTGAGCTCTGTGGCTTTTCAGGCGCACGAACATGTTATCTGAGTCATGGCAGTTTTGGCATGCTTGAAATTCACGTCTGAGCTGCAGGTACCAGAGCACGTGGTCTGCTGGTCTTCACTGATGACTCTGGTAACAACTGTCTCCTAAAGTAGTCATCCTCAGGAATAGCTGCCATAGCTGCCTGGGTGGCCAAGGGGAAACAGGCAGGGATTGCTAAGGGGAATAACAGGATGGATTCAGTACCTCCGGTTAGCAAAGGATTTGCTGCAGCTCCTGGCTTGGCCTCCTGTGTGTACGTGTGCTTGTCTCTGCCTGGAAAATGGCTGCTGTCTCATCCTCACGCCGGCACAGCACACACAGGCAGGCCAAGCCCATAGCCAGACCCTCGCGGTACCAATGGAGTCCACAATCCCTATGGAAAATGAGTAGGCGTTTCTGAATCCAGCCCAGGGACCGTCTCTCCTGCCAGCAAGTTTGTAATTTGCGCCCCCCTCCTTTAGGAGCCTTAAAAATAGAGACCAAGGCTGGAAAGCATGAAGGTTTTTCTAGGGCTTGTTGTGGAAGCAGCCCAGGCTGGGCTGCCTCTTGCTCTTCCCAGCCCCTGGGAGAGGCATGGGAAGCTGGCGTCTAAATGCCTGCCCTGGATGTGGAGCCTCACTCGTCGGCTCATTCACCTATGGCAGTAGCCCAGGTCTCCCCTCATGATGCAGGCAGCTGGAGGCAGCTGGTTCAAAGGCCAGGCTGGTCAGGAAGAGGTGAGGGAAGTGTGGGAAGTCACTGCATGTCATATAGGAAAACAAGCTCTAGTGAAGGATGAGAGAGCATGCTACAGAGCTAGGTGGGAGCTGTTGTCCTCAGCATTGCTATTGATGTCCTGGACCTTCATACCCTGAAAAGCATTGGCTTTTTCTCTGCCACCAAAGGCATAAGTGCTCAGAAAGCCCCATGGCACCATGCAGGTGTTGGCTGTGGCCCTGCCACCACTTGGAGGGTGCATGGCAGGCTCACTGGGCCTCAGAGGAGGTGCTGCTGGGGCCTCATCCCTCTGGGCTGGCTTCAGAGAAACCCGGACCAAACCTGGTGTGGCTGCAGGAAGCCAGGCCCTTGGAGTGAGACAAAGTGCGGCCCGGACGCTTTGTGGTCACCAAGGGCTCCGTGACACCAGCAGTCTGGGCTGCTTCCTGGTCACCAGCCAGCTCCCCGCAGTTCCCCTGCTCACGCTCCCGGCGCTGCAGCTGGCCCCAGGCTCGCTTTGCTCATTGTCTGCTGCGGGTGATGGCAGCTATTCAGCGGCTGCCAGGTTTCGGGGAAAGGGAGAGATGAGCCACTCCTCCACCCACATTCTAGGAAAGCCTCTGGGATGAAGCCCTGCCGATACACACGTTCACTCTCCTCAGCAGGGAGAGTGTGCTGTGGAGCTTATATGCCCCTCCGCCCGCATCCCACATCCCCCCTTATCAGCAGGAGTGATGCTGAGGAGCAGCGCTTGGAAGCAGCCCTGGCTGCTGCCCTGTCTCACACAATAGTAGAGTCTGCTATTCCCCGTCTCCTTGCGTGTTTGCCTTCCAGAGCCAGGCAGAGTCTCGCGATCACTATTATTTTGCTTTGTGTCAATATTATGACAACTAAAAGCAGGAGAACTGCATCCACATGATAAGCGGCCAGAAGCTCTGGGCTGGGTGTGGATCGGGTTCCAGTTTGGCAGGGGAGAAAAGTGCCTGGCAGCCCCTGCCCACGGACTGGCTGGGATGGGAAAGCTGGAGACAAGGGGCAGGAGCAGTAGCCAGTTTGTGCCTGTGCCTCTTCTCTGCTCAGTGCTCACTGCCCTTTCCCCAGGGTAGATGAAATGTGATTACTGTGCAGAATATGCTTGGTTCACTGGTGGAAAAGTAACTAACCTCTGTCTCTTTCCTGAGGACAGGGCTGCTCTGCTCCTGCTGGGAGAATCTCATCCCTCCCATGGTCGCCATACCCTGTGCCTGGGCTCAGGGTGTTCTGTCTCTGCTGGTGGCAGAAGGTCATGCACACTGCTGCACCAGTCTGTCCTGCCCTCAGTCTTGTTTTTCCCAAGCACAGCACTCTACAGCTGCTGGAGAGAAATTCCTGCAGGCTTTCTGGGACTTGAAGACGCAGCTCCCACCCAGGGCTTCAGGAGAGGAACTTGGACAGAGCAGGGTGAGCTGTGCTGTGGTTACTATGTCTCTGCTTCCTGCTCTGGTCTCTGGGCACTTGGTGTGCATGGGGCTGTTGTTTCGGCATGGTAACTGCGCTGGCTGTTGGGGCTGCTGACAGAACACTTACCTGTAGGTGCCCACGTATGCTTGGGGCTGTGGTGTGGCTCTCCAGTGCCTCACCCTGCTCCAGGGCTGTGCTTTTCTACAAACACCCGTGGCCTGGCCAGTCTCTGCGGTGTGGGACTGGCCAGCCACTGGCCACTGAGCACTAAGCTGAGTGGCACTATGTCTGCCAACAATGATCTCTGCCTGGAACACTGGCTGGATGAGGTCCATGGCTTCACAGGGCTTAGGTCTGGCTGTCTCAGGGACCTCCTTCTTGGTAGCATCATCCCTTCCCCCATGAGGGATTTGTGTCTGAAAGCAGTACCTAAGCTCGCCAAGGATTCCCCTTGCCTGGCTTCTCTGCCTGGAGTGCTCTCAGACAGTCCTGGTGCACATCCCATGCCCCTCCAAAACTCATGTCTGACCTAGGCCAGCCTGCAGTGCCTGTGACCCATGGGGACCAGACCCTGATGTCCCCAGGCATGGGACTGGACTGTCAGGTGCCTGCAGTTTTGGCTGTGGGTCCCCGGGGAGGCTGAGCTCCCCTCCCCAGGAACCAAAACAAACAGCAGAGTTCCTGCCACGTGCGGCTGGGGCTGACTAAGGCCGGACGCTTCCGCCTGCCGCGGGCAGCAGTGGCCGGGGCTGTGAGCCACCACTGTTGGGGTGCACAGCCCGGCCCATTTCCCGCTATTGTCAGCCTCCCCGTCAGCAAACACATCCCCCTGCGCACCTGGGCTGGGAGAGGCACTGACGCCACCACAGCCAGCCACCAGGGACAGGGGATGTGCTGCCGAGGGCATCTCAGAGTTGGACTTGCTGCAGCACAGCTCTGAGAGTCCTTCAGGGCCCAGGTGCCCAGGCAGGTTGTTTGCAAGCTGTTTCCTTGAGGAGCAACACTGACTGTTCAGGGGTCACTGGAGAGCCCTGCATTTCTCAGAAGTCAGCACCAGTCTCCTGGGTTCCCTGTGACAAGAGGCTGGAGCTGGGGATGCCCCAGACCATTCCCATCCTCATTCTCACTGTGGAGACACAAACTGCAGATGATTGACCTGGTTTATATCAGTGCTAGCTATAGACTGGCTCACTGATAGTGGAGCTTAGGAAACTAAGAAGAGATCACAGAACCACAGAAAGCAATCAAATGAAACAATGAGGGTGAGACATGGGGGCTCTGGGATGATGGGCAGGTGAGAGGAGCCCCGTGCCCTACATCCTTATGCTTCTTTGACCTCAGGAGTCCTGTCACAGTGTAGGACATAGGGAGCTGCTGGCAGGGTTCTTGCCTACTGAGGTCAAACCCAAAGGGAGCTGCTGGTGGGGGTTCTTGCCTACTGGGGTCAAACACCAGAGGGTGACTGTGCTGGGCACTGGATTGTGGACGTTTTGGCCCTTCCCTTGGTAGAAGCCTATAGCTTTGATGAGACTGAGTCCTGTGTCCTAAATAGCAGCAGAACAAAAATAATATGCTGAGGATTTCAGAAGTGTTCTCTGAGGGCTTCAGGGATGACATAGGAGGTCCTGGCTACAATTGGCTTAAGAATGATGCAGGGACAAGTTTTTGATGCGTTCTTCCTGTGTGAAATGCCAAAGGCGGGATTTTGCAGGGGATAAGGTACCCATTAGAGAACTGATGCTGAAATGGAGCTGTTTTATGGAAAAGATTACTTAAGAGAGACCTTGCCTGCAATAAGCAGGGTGGATTTTTGCAGGGAAGAGCAGCTTCTTGCTGTGGGCTCCTTCAGTGCTCGTGGGCAGCCAGGGGTCCTGCTCTTGCCCCTCACCCTGAAGGTGTAGGAGGCATGGAGGTGACCCTGTTCCCTGGCAGGGCTGTGCCATGGCATGCTTGCAGCTGGGTGCCAGGGCTGGCCTTTCCCACCTGACAGCCAGGGCTCACCCACACCGTCATTCCCCACCCACCTCCTTCCTCAGCTCTGTGAGTAGGGCAGGGAGGTGGCACAGTCAGGCAGTGGTATATTTGAAGCGATGCTCTCAGTCAGCAGCCACTACGTGGGGCTCACTGCAGAGGCGGCATGTGCTCTTTAAGGAAATGTCACTATTTGCCTTACGTCCCTGCCTGGTTCCTTGAGCTTCCTCTGTCCCTTGTTCCCAAAGTGCATAACTCTGCTCCCCAGAGCCGAGTGGGAAGCGGCACAAGGGACATGCTGGTGCATTTATAGCATCGACCTCCAGCCCTGTCCTGCAGCTGGGGAAGGGCAGATTTGGCTCCCTGGGGAGGAGCATGGCAGAGGGGAAAGCAAGCAACTGTGACCCCAGCCAGCTTGATGTTTCTCCCATATGAAGGAGGATGTTGCTGATCACAGGTTACCAGTGTCCAAATATTATTTCTCTTCTCCTGTCTCTCTTCCACACTGCCTAGAAAGTGGATGCTCATCCCAGGAATGTAAACTCTGCCCAAGGCCTCTGAGGAAATAGCTTCAGACCAGGAACAGGACTGCACTCAGCAATTAAGGGCTGGTCTCCCCAGCCACACAGCTCCTGGGGGAGAGCCCTTTGCTCCAGTGCCAGAGGCTGGCCTTGTGTCTGAGAGGTGGCCCCAAGGGACCTTCCTGCAAGGACAGGCATGAGGCCCCGTGTGGTCACGGTCTTTGCAATAACAGGATTCTGTCTGTCCGGTGAGTTGGCGGCAGCTGCTGCTCTCGGGTGGGAGGAAATGCTCTCTTCACCCCATCTCACAACCATCCCTGGGGAAATGGGAAGAGGGTCCCCTTGGCCCAGGAGGGTCTGTAGGGGGGCAGAGGGAGAGCACAGGCATGCTCCAGTCATTACATTAAGGATGTTCCTGCTCTTTGCTGCCCAGCCAGGAGAAGGAGTATGAAGAGGCACTGAACGCTGCCACAGCAGCCCCTGGCAGCTGCTGAGTTGGTGCTACGCCACTGAGTGATGAACTGCAGCACACCCTCCCCGCGGTGGGGCTGGGATTTCTATGTGCTTATCTCTGCAGCATCTCTGTGCTAATTTGCCAGGCCTTGCTCTAGCAGCTTTGTCACACACTCAGTGATACCAATGCCTAGAAGCTCCTGATGGAGTCCAGCTCCTGCTGGCGCCTGAGTCACTGCTGCTTGCATGGCCCAACGGGGCTGAGAACAGGCAGCTGGCATGTCCTGCATCCCCTGGGGACAGATCCCACAGGGCTGGGAGCAGGTCACTGGTATCCTCATGCTGCAGGGCCAGACCTCACATAGTGTTGGGTGGGGAAGCCCTGAAGCAGCCTCCCCACTCTCCCAGGAGGACAGAAATGTGAATCCTGGCACGGACACAGAGCCTGTTATTTCCCCGGGACCTGCAGCCCACGATGGATTGGGATCGTGTTGCCTGTTGGAATCTCATCACACCTCCCATAGTTCCAGCTTTCCTGGCCTCTGGGGCTTAAAAATAGAACAGAAAAGGCCAACAGAGCTCCTTTGGGTTGGTAGCAGCGCTTGCCCCCAGACCTGCTGCGTCCCCTTCCTTTCCTAGCAGTAGACAGAACCGGGATGCTGTCCCTGAGGCTAGGGGAGGGCTGGAAGCCTCTGTCGGGGGTCCAACGGCAGGGAACGATGGACTAGGCACAGGGCAGCTTGAGGGGGAAGGGGGTGGGTGGACAGTCACGGGATATCTCAGTGGGAACGGGGCATCAGTAGAGGAATGAAGAGGATGGGTGGGAAAGGGCCTGTTGTATAGGGAAAGGGCAGCCGAGCGGGCACAGAATATGTGGATGGGCATGGAGCAGCGAAAACAGCAAGCCGAGAAGCCAAACACAGCCCCGCTGGTTCCCACTCGCCAGGGATTCACCGGGCGCGGGACGGTGAACAGAAGCGCCGGGAGCCCGATAGAGTAATGGCTGGAGGCGGTGCGAGGGCGCTGGAGGAGGGGGCTCCTCCGCGCCCGGGAGCACCGGCCGTCCCCGCGGCCGCCGGGGCTGGGCACCTGCTCCCGCCNGCGCCTTCCTGCGGTTGCTGGTGGCCGGGACGCTGGGGGCACCGCCCGCCCCGGTGAGAACCGAGGGGCGGGAGTGGGGTCGGAGCAGGGGCAGCCCGAGCCCACGGTGCTGATGCCCGGGGTGGCCGCGACGACCGGGACATCTCCTCCCGGCGCTGGGCTGGGGGCGGCGGCGGCGGGTCGCCCCGTGTCGCTCCTCCAGAGCTCTCCTTTCTCTCCTTGCAGGTCCCAGAGGAACGGGGTGTCGCCAGCACGGAGTCGTCCGGTGAGTTGGCAGTGGGGGGCCGCCGGTGCCCCGGCTGGGATGGGGGCAGCATCCCAGGGAGGGCTTCGCGCAAGGCGGGGGCTGTGCTGCCTCCGGAGTCCCATGGTGACAGCCGGGGAGGCAGCGGGGAGCTGTGCCGAGGCTCGGACCAACCTGAATTACTCCAGCCCGCCCCGGGCACTGCCACGGGCCGAAGCGGAGCGCAGCCCAATCCCTAGGCTGCCGCCGCTCCGGTGCTGGCGTGCGGGGTCCCGAGTGGGAGCACTCCGCTTCAGCTCTTCCTGCTGGAAAGCCGCAGCGGATGGCTGTCCGGCCGAACGAGGTGCGAGGAGCGGGGGGCCCCTTCGTGACGGAGGCTGGGGGTGAGCAGAGTGCCTGGGCAGGAGATGGAGCTGGCAGATAGAGGGAGAAAGAGCCTGCTGGGGTGGCTGTGTGAGCACAGTGATGTGCACAGTACGGTGACGGACTTACTGGGAGCACAAGGTGCTCCTTTGCTTCCCTGTGCTCCGTGATGGCTGCAGGACCCCCCCGTGGCTGCTGCACCTGCCCCGGCAGCGGCCCGGCTGGGCTCTGCCTCTCTGGGCACCTCCTTATAGTCCCTGTCCCCATCTCTTGCAGTCCTGACCTTTCGGGAGATCTGGAATCGTAGTTTCTGCCGGCCTCTGGAGCAGCTGGTGGACGTCATTACCGAATTCCCCAACGAGGTGGAGTACATTTTCAGACCCTCCTGCGTCTCCCTGCAGCGCTGTGGAGGCTGTTGTGGGGACGAGGGTCTCCGCTGTGTCCCCGTGGAGACAAGCACGGTCACCATGCAGGTACGTGCTGCTGCTGCGGGGCCGGGGGTGTGCCGGAGAGGTGGAGGGAGGGCTGCTCACCAAGCGCCGGGAAGGTGAACTTGCAGCTTCGCGTCCTCTAGACATTGTCGCAGTGGGCTAGCAAGGGAGAGGACTTACGAGTGCTCAAATGCATGCCAAGCAAGCAGAGTCCCTCCGCCTCCTCTTTGAGCTTCCCCCTGAGGTCAGATGTCATCCCTGGTGGTACTGACCTCACTCCCTACTTCTCTCTGTGTGGTCTGTCTCGCTCATTGCTGTCATTTTTCCAGACCTTTCCTGTCTTGTGGTGGGGCTGGGGGGTGTTCCAGTTGCCCACGACTGCCTGCTGGGACAGAGTAGGTACTGCCCTTGAATCCAAGGGAGGAGTAAGGCTCTCCTGTATCAGGTGATGCTTGGGGTGGTGCTGACATGAATGCCCCCACACTGGGGCATGGTGAGCATGAAGGGCTGAGCCAAATGCGTTTTCAGTCACCATTGTGTGAGCTGTGAAATGTGGGGTGGGAGATCCTGGGCTGTTTGCCTCTGCCCCATGTACCAGGCAGCAGTTGTCCTCACACTGCAGCCCTTGCACTGAGCTGCCAGAGATCAACCGGCTGATGCTGCAGCGATCAGGGAAAAGCTCTGCTTTGTCATGGATGATGGACTAGGGAATGCCTGCAGTAAATCACCAGTGACTTTGGTCTCTCTGAGGTTGAAAGTATGTTGGAAGGCAGGATGGCAGTTTCCAAAAACTCTTGGCTGAGGTGGACTAAAAGCCTGGCATGAACAGGAGGCAGCTCCCCAAGTACAGATCTCCCTCTGTGGGAGGGAGCCTGCTGCTGTGTACAGGGTGAAAATGCTAGACACTTCTCCAGGAGCTAGTGTGGGTTATACAAAGGATGAACATACCCTGTAAGGCCCTTGAATGTCCAAGCTGAACTTCAGGCTGGGCTGGGACATGTGACAGAGCGAGTACTGTACCCATGGACTGGGGAGGCACTGTGATACTGACTCCAGTCAATTCCAACTCAATGCTGTAGGAAAGGGGTCCAGGAGGAGGCAGCAGCAGCTATGGGATTGGTCTGAAAAATATTACTGGAGGAATATCTCTGTCAGAGAAGGGAGGTGTGCAAAGGGGTCAAATATGTGAAAGCTCTCTAGAAAGGCAGAGACTGAAAAATCTTTTCTAAGGCTGGGAAATCCCAAGACCATGGGACTTAAATTAAAGCCCTGAAGACAAGGGGCGGCACTAGCAGAGCCTCCCAAGCTGCCGGGGTGGCTGGGCTGGGCTGGGCCAGTACTGCCTACGTGTGGAGGTGGAGTCTCTGTTGGAGGTCCCGAGGAACAGGTTAGACATGCATCTTCCCAAGAGCCTGGGGTGACAAGGCAGTGGTGCAGGAGCCCTTCCAGCCCCCTCCTGCCACTGCCTGAGAAGTAACCTTTGCTCTTCTTTCAGCTCCTGAAGATAAAGCCAAACGGGGAGGCACCCTATGTGGAGATGACGTTCACTGAGCACAAGCAGTGCGAGTGCAGGTAGGGACTCCTGGGTTCCAGCAAGAACAACCCTGCCAGCTTAGCCTATGTGTGGAGCAGGGATGCCCTGGCTGTGCTGGGACCTCTTCTTGCTGTCTTTGCACTAGGGTTTGCTGGTGCTGGTGGCCCTTGTTCAGCTGCAGGCTGCACCACATCCCTGCACCTGCTCCCTGCAGACGAGGGGCTGCATGCCATTGTGAAGACAGGTCAGGCATCATGCAGTGTCTGCAGAGCTGTGCTTCCCATCCCTGCAGCTGCCTTGGCATGCCTGGTATATGTTCCTTTAGCCAGAGGAGCAAGGCTGGTGGCTCTGGGGCAGGTGTTTGGTGTGTGACAGCACGTCCAAGGTGGTGGCTCAGCGAGGACCTCCATGGCTTGGCATGCCTGAGGGTGACCAAGGCCCAAAGAGAAAGCTCAACAGCTGAGTTTGGGCCATCATTTAGGTGAGGCTGCCTCATACAGAACTAGGAATACAGCAGAGGTTTACATCCAAGCCAACAAATGAAAGCTTAAGACATGTAGTGCCAACTTGGCCTGGATATGCAGTGTTGGCCTGGAATGGATGTGCAGCACCAACCTGCCACAGACCCCTGGCACCCCATGCTTCCAAAAATGGTGAAAGTCTGGGCAGGATGGGGTCTCTGCCTGAGGACTGCAATGCTGTGGGAGCAGCTCCAGTGCCACCTGCAGCTGGTCCTTGCCATAGAGACTCCAGCATTGCCTCACGGGGGGTCCTGGTAATCACTCTTCATCATGATCCAAGGGTGATTTAGTATTGCGAAAACTGGGGGATGACTGTCCTGCTGGGCAGCCATTAGTTATGATCCTTGCCTGGAAGAAGGTCCTGAGGATTCCCAGACTGGTATTCCTCTGCAGTTTTGTGACCAACTGTACTGGAGGAGACCAAGTTCCACACAGTCTCTGTCTGGAATATCTGCCAGTATATGCAGAAGGGGGAGTGAGAAGAAACAGATGTGTTACTTGCCTCCTTCTTTGCTTCCAGCTATTTCCCATGCAGGGGATTTCCTTAGCCTTTTGTGGTTTTCCTACCTAGGGTAACTCCCAGGGGATCTCCTATAAGCACTTGTGCAGGTTGCCTTCTGCAGCAGTTTTTGGCTTCTTCCTAATCCGCTTTCCACACCTGTACACCGCTCCCTTTTGTAGTTAATGTAGGTGTGGCAGATGTCCTGGCTGTGACCCCCATGGGGGGATATGTCATAGCTGAGAACCCGCTACCAAGACTTTGCAGAAAATCCCACCTGTTTGTTATTCAGGATGTTGCACCTTGTTTAACTAGGAGATGTGAAAGCTGTCACTGAGAGCAGCTAGGACTGAACTTGCCCTTCCCAGCCTCACTGGCAAAACGCCACATCCCCAGGGAGTCACCCAAGCTGACCAGTCCCTCTGCTGTCTCTGCCTTCTCTCTGCCTACTGCAATCAGCTCCTGACTGAGGAGTTGGTAAGGTCAGGAGAAGAGATACTGTGTTTGTTTTAAACATGAATGATAATAGGTAGATTGGGCTGTGCACTGGAGCATGTCAGTGGACCAGCTCCTGCAGCTCAACATGCAGCACTGCCCAATAACCATTTTCTCTGTCATTTTTCCCACTCTGCAGGCCCCGGCAGGACATAACGAGGTTGGGAAGGTAGGTGACATCAGGAGCATTGTTACTGGCTGGGATTGTAGGTCTCATCTCCCACACATCAGCCCTTCTCATGGTACTTTCCTTTCAAAGGAGGAGGTCCAAGGGCCGAGGTAAGAGAAGACAAGACAAGAAGGGACGGAAAGACTGTGAACTGTAAGTGAGCAGGGGCAGGTATGGGTGGTGTCTTTTGGGTCAATTTTCTTGGCATGAGTGTCCTCATTTAGCGTTTAGATCATTACTGACACTGTGAGCAGTGAAAGGTTTGTGCAGAGCAGACACAGAAGAAAGCAGGAGGGGCTGTGGAAAAACAGGCCTTTTACCAAAGACTCGATAAGTGCTTGGTAGTCTCCAGGCTCAGCAGCTCAAAGCTGGGCAGAATGGGGATGGATGGGCTGGGTGACTTGATGGTGCTTAGCTCTATTGCCGTCACAGGCCATGCTGGGTTTCATGGATCCACGAATTTCCAGTTTCAGCCTCACCTTGCTGCCAGCTGTGACATTACTGCTGTCCTTGACTGGTTGTTATTTGGGTTACTCTACTCTTTCCATCCTTTATCTCACTTTCTCAAACTCCTTGCTTTAACAGCAGAGGCTGGACTCATTGTGGGCACTTTTGAGGTATGACACCTGTGGCTAGCACTTTGTTCTAGCATTTCCCCCTTTTGTCTGAAGCCTGCTGTTGAGGGCTCAGCCAACACCAGCCCCATCACCCTCACTCCTCCCCACGAAGAGGCTGCCTGCAGTTCTGTGTCAGAGGGGCCAGGCACAAAGAGGGGGATCCAGGGCAGAGCAGGTGAGCCTCCCATGCTGGCAGTGCTCACCCTGTGCCATGCTCTCTTTGCAGATGTAGCACACCACGCAGGTAGCCTCTTCCCTGCTCCCAGCCTTGCTCCTGCCACCTGGGTTTGAGCCAGCTGCCTTTGCCCCGAGAATGGGGGACTTGTGGAGTCGTGTCCCTCCAAGCTGCGTGGGGAGCAGGACTCCAGCACGGAAGAGCTGACTGTACGCTTGGCTGGCCCTGGTGGGAACACAGCCGGGAACCAAGGATTCCCTCGCCCCATCTACCCCATTGGCAGCAAGAGAAAAGGACTCATGACCAAGCCTGGGGCTGAAGATGAGGAGCTCAAGGAGTGTGTTGGTGTTTGAGGACATTCTAGGGGCAGTGAGGAGCCGAGCTGGTGGATGTGCTGCTGGAACTGGCTGGGGAGGACAGCCGTATGGGAGTGAGTAGAGATGGCTCAGAGGGCTGCACCTGCAAAACTTCTCTGTCCTGCCAATGCTCTGCAGCTGGGGAGGAAGGAAACCTGGGGCAGGCAAGGCTGTAGGGCTGCATCCGTCCCAGCTTTGGCACAAGGCAGCCCAGGCACATGCCAGGGATCTTGCCTGGGAAGCTGTTCTAATTGGGGACAGAAGGGAACTGGGGTCCTCATGTATTCACGGCCACATCCCAGATTTGTTCTGCCCAATAAAACTGGTCAGACATGGGAGCTGGCAGCTCCTGTCTGCTTTCCAGCTGCTGCAGGTAGGGAGCTTCGCCTTGGGCACTCACTCAGGCTGGAGGAGGGCAGTGACCCAGGGTTTGTCCCCATCACCAATCCTGCAGCACCAGGGGACTGCCCTTGGTGTGATGCTAGAGATGGAAACGAGCAGGCTGCTCCCTGGGCTGGGGCTATCCATATGCTGCAGTTCAGTGGGTACTGGGAGACCCTTGGGCAAGCTGCCCTTCCCCTCCACACCACAGTGTGGGACTGGTTCCTCTCCGTATTCACCATGCCCATCCTGTTCTCACCCCAGTCCAAATGTCTGACTCAGGGTCCTGTCCTCCCTGGCAGGGCTGATGCAAAGTTTAGGGCACTGGAGGGCAAGCTGCCCACTCAGGGAATACCCCACCAAGGGTCATTTACCTGACATGGGGACAGGCTGGCCTGGGGACCCCTTTCCTTGCTGGGTATACCCTCAGGGTATAAGGAGCTGGTGGCCCTCATCAAGGTGGCTGTGGGGACTGTTGTTTGCTGCTTTCCCCCACTCACCCAGTTCTCTGCCCAGGTCCAGGGGGAAGCCATAGCCCCTGGTTTTCCATGCTTTAAGCAGCTCTCCTGAGGTTCTTCCTGTCCCCATTCCCACCCCTACTGCAGGGGGTCTGGGCCTGTCTGCCAAATGCATCCCATGCTGATCTGTGCAAGCCATATCTGGGAGCGGTGCATATAGCTGGAAACCCTAGGGGTGAGTTGGGCACCTACATATTTATGGGGCACTCCTGGCACTGGGTTAAAACAAAATCAAGGGTCATTCTTGAAAGCTTCAAACAAAAGACTGGAGGGCAAAATCTGCAAAGGTTTCAAGGTTACCCTTAAATGATGGGACCTATGGTTTATCCCACTCTGAGGAACAAGGGTGGAGCCTAACGTAGCGAGAATTTGTGTCCACATCTGACAAGGCTGCCTGTGATGGGGGTCACATTATGACTCTCTAAGCCATAGCGCTGGTGTTGCCTGAGGCTGGCACAAGGACATGGGGACAGGGCAGATCCCTGTCGGAAAGCTGGAGGTGGGTGTCGAGGTGATGTGAACCTGCATACTGCCACCAGGTAGCACGGAATGGACTGTGTGGGCTGCAACTGTGCAGCTCGGCATATCCTTCAGGAGCTTGCTGGATCCATTTCAGATCCCATTTCCAAGCACCCACAGTATCCTGGAGCACAGCCTACATGGGCTTTGCCTCAAAAATAGCCCATGAAGTTCCTCCTTCACTACCTCATGGATGAGGGGAACTTGCTGCTCCCCTTCCCATATCACTCAGAGTCTGTGAGGACCATGTGGTGTCCTGGTCCACACAGGCTTTCCCTATCACTGTGTGTCATTTCTGCCTGTCTGGTTTTGCTCTGAGGCCAAGGAGAGCCATGTGCAGCACTTGAGAATGTATGTGATGGTTTCTGTATCGTTTTTAGTACCCCAGTAGTATTAAACATTTAAAAAAGGAAGTTACATAAATCCAAGTATGTTAATTAATAAAAATAGGTTTATCAAGACTGATAATAGGATTATAACAAATTCAAACACACTATCACACAATGGCTTTTCCAAACAGTTCCTGGTGTCTGGTGTCACCTCTTTGGCTGTTGCCTGGCACTGAGATATTTCAGGCAGCTCTGCCCATCAGACATGGTGGGGCCAGGCACCTGCCTTGCAAAAGACCCCTGTGTTGCTTCTCTCCCTCCGTCACCTGAGCTGCCTGGGTGCTGTGTGTGGCCTTGTCCCCTGCTCCTCCTGTGGCATGGGGTGTTGGACAGCAAGAATGTGGGTGCTGGGAGGGATGTGGCTGCCCCACTGCATCTGTGATGGGCAGGAGCAGGGGGAAACATCACTTACACAAGAGGTTTGGGAGCTGCATCTCTAGCTCCTTGGAGGTAACAGGAACCCAACGAGCCCTAGCTTATGAAGTTCCTGTGACTGCTACAGGCATCACACTCCCAGGGAAATGCTAGCTCCTTTCTTTATCTCTGCCAGAGGGGAGAGTCCTAAGACCCTCCTCATTCCAGAGTGGCAGGGACTTCCAGCAGGACATCACACCCAATGGAGATATGAGGATCAGGGTGGGACACTGCTGCTCTGAGGGGGAGAGAGGGGTTCCTGGCTTCAGGGCTTGTGTCCAACGCCGGGGTTTCCTGTCCAGGGGACCAACCATGGTCTGCCTGTCCTTCCTCTGTGTGGTCCCAGCTGTAGCATTTTTATACTGCTAACTCCTGGCAGCCCTCCTCGGCCACAACATGTGTGAGCACTCTGACAACGGTCAGCTACATCGACAGAGCCCCACGTCCCCCAGGCACTGCAGTGCAGGGCTGTAGCGGGAGACTGGTGCCCTTGTAAGGTGACCCTGACATAGCCCAACCACAAAGCCAGCAGCATCCACCATGGACAGGCAGAAAACATGTTCTAGCCCCAGTGCTCCTAAATCCCTCATCCTTTCCCTGCCTTTTACCTCTTGCAGAAAGGCGATGTCCCACAGGAGCAACACACCACTGGGCTATCAGCGTCCCTGGGCTTCCCGTGTCTTCCAGCCTTACAGGGCAAAGGTTTGTTTAATAAGGCTTTAGGAGCCAGAGCTGCAATAAGATGGTTTAGGAGGATACTTACAGGAAGACAAAACATGAAGTGGCCTTATGCACCAGGAACAAAATTTTACATTTTTTGGGAAGTAACTGTAAAGGTGATGTGGGGATTGGCCCAGAGATGTAGCATCGTAGCTGATGAAGCCCTGATGTTAAAACTTCACTGGTTACCTCTGGTCTCCCTGAGCACAGGATGCTATCAGAGCACTGCCATCCAGCAGCATCTCCCAGCCATACCCGTGCAGGTCTCCCATATGTCTTCATGCAAATAAAGAAACACTAATGTCCTAACTTTTGGTTGTGACTTACAAGTCTTTTACATCCTCACAAAGTTTGGCATAATCCTGCCTGTTGGAGCCAGTGGTGTTTGCAGTCTCAACATATTTTAAGCTTTTGCCAGCTCTCATGTGTGAGTTTTAACCTGCGAGAAAACAGGCAGTTCTCACTCTTCTCACTGTTATTTGTGCTGGTTTTGCTTTGGCAGTTCCCACTTTTCCACAAGGACCACAAGCTCTTTAACAGGTTAATCTAAAAGTAGTCCCCCGAATTTAATGTCCTCTGTCCAGCACTAACATGCAAACCTGGAAGCCCACAGGTAAAGGCACTTGTGCCTCAGGGCTGGTACACATCTTCTTCCCTTGCAAGGCTTTTCCTCACAGGAACATCCTTGAGGCTCACTCTCTTCTGGCCACTTCATAGGTGTTTGATGAAGAACTTAACCAAGTTTTGTACCCTCCTGGCAACTCCTCTTCACACACCTCCCTGCCACCATCACCTGAACATCCAAACCACTCTACAGGTACATTGTGCTGGATTTTGTGGTTTTCCTGTGCTCTCTGTCCTTTCCAGACCTACACAGATCTGCTGAAGCCAGGCACATGAGTTGTGCCAGCAGTATCCCTGCTCTCATCCCTGGGTCCCTTTCACTTCTTGCCTGCTCAGACTTTTCAGTTCAAGGAGGAGCCTCCAGTCTCTGGTGGGAATTAAAAGACCCCAGAGACTGTGGGGTATAAACAGGCTGGGCAGAAAAAATTGGTCTCTGTTAGGCAGTTTGGAAAAGGAACCTGGAAGCATTTTGAGGGAAAACCAAAGAACCAAGCACAGTGATCTTGTTTGGGCAGTGAGTTGCCTTATAAAGCAGATGGCTGTATCCTCTAGACCTGCCCTCTGAGGCACATTTAATGCTTTCATACTCCCAAAGAGATGGCCTTTCTAAGAGAGACAGTATTTGGTTGCTGGGTGCTGAATTGAGCTTTGGGCACAGGTTTACTGTCCTGTTCTTAACAGGCTGGGCTGTGCAAAAGAGCTGCCCAGGGGACCTGAGCCCAGGGAGATTCCCTACAAGTGTGTGATGAAGTAACCACAGGTCAGCCACAAATGGGTACCTCCTCTGCCAGTCCCACAGCAAGTACCAGGTCCAGCAGGGGCTGAACACAGCGATTGACCAGGCTGATGTGGCTGTGATAGCACACCAGAGGGCCAGCTCCTGACAAAATGAAAACCCCCGTCCTAGGATCATTTCCTGTTGCAATGGGACATGTGCATAGGTTAGCAAGGGGTGAACAAAGATGCAGGGGCCTCCCGCTTCCCGAACAGTCTTAGCACAGTTTTTCTAAGGGTATCCCTTAGATTTCATTACAGCCCTCCTCCCTTTGCAGGTAAGGGAGTTATTGCCTCCCTTGCCTTGGTAAGGCAGTTATTTATCCTGGGATCAACCATCCCACAGACACAGCAAACCAGTTGGTAGTAACCACTTGAGCACTCCTGGTTCAGCAAATCTCCTTTGCGAATAACTGCAGTGATCCAGCAGGCCCAGCAAGGCCTCCTGGCCTTCCAAGAAAAAGCCAGGCCAGGAGGGCAGGAATACATGTTTCTAGGATAAACCAAAGACTGATACTTTCCACATACAAAGCATTTGTTAACCACCAACTGGGATCTTGATTATGCTATCACTTTGCTGCACCTTAATGCACCTGTGCTGATGTTCCCTATGCTGTACATTTGGAATAAGTCTGCAAAACCCAATGAGTCTGCAAGAGCTGGTAGAAGGGCTGGCTGAGAGTCCAGTGTCAGGGCCAGCACACCCACTTGAAAGAGGAAATTGGGAAGAGCCAGAGGTGTTCTCTGGGCTGGCCATGATGAAGTCGCAAGACACCCACCACCTTAACTGTGGCAGTAGGGAGCTGCTGGAATGGGTGCACCTGTCGGGCAGAGACAAAGGCTAATCAAAACACAGCTAATTACGCGTTATGGGAGGAAGGAAACGCTGCGGCAAAGACATCATTTAATAATCGGGAGCTTGGTTAATTAAGGGCAATTTATGGTGAATAAAGATGACAATAAAGCAAGTGGAGCGACGGCGTTCGGCGCGCTTTAACGGAGAGGGAGCGCCTGCCTCGGGCGGGGGGCGGGACCCCGGCGGGGGGACAGGGCACGAATCACGTAGGGGACGATGATGATGATGGTGGTGA
>VWZS01001904.1:102603-144052 GCA_013397075.1 Rhabdornis inornatus | reverse complement strand
GATGGATGGATGGATAATGGATGCTCCATGGAATACTTCAATACTTTCAGTGTTTGCTCTCAAGCTCTCTGAATCTGGTAGGTTTGAATCCCAAAGACTGGGGGAAAGTTTTTCAGTAACTTTTAGCAGCTCCCTTGAGTTACAATTTTTTAATAGTATTAAATATCACAGACTATAGAAAGAGAACTAACAAAACCCAAAACCCAACCCAGACTATCATCTAAGCTGAATTGTGACCCCAGGGCTCAAGCAGCCATGTGGTTTTGGTATCACATTTTGGTATCAAAAATAGAAACCTGTGGTCCAAGCACCTCTCTTTGGAGCAAAGCTGGAGAACACAAGCCAAGGCAGGTTCCTGCAGGAGCACAGCTGAGCTCAGTCGCATTCCTTGCACTGATGGATGGATGGTGGGAGGGGCTGCGTGGCTCAGACACCGCTGCCCTCAGTGCTGTGCTCTCTCTTGCTGCTGTCTCTGGACACAGGATTTTCCAGGTTCAGGCAGACGGAGAGGCAAACGCCTCTGTTAATGAGGGTGTCGTAGCATCCCTGTAATCCTGTGCAGAGCCTGTGAATTATCACAAGTGTCTAGCCAAAGGATAAAAGCACAGGAGGTTTCCAAAACAATATTCCCATAGTAGCGTCTCTTAAGCTGCCAGGGATATGTGCCTTCCAAGTAACCAGTGTATCTGGGTGATTAAAGCCTTCATGTTTGTCTGGAACATCAGAACTGAATAGACACTTCCTCTGAGCTCTTTTATGTCTTTTTTGCTTATGGGTCATCAGTTATTTCTGTCTGCTTTTAATATATAAATCCTTTTGTTCTTTCTGATAGAACTTCATCTGTACAGAAGTAATTTGGCCTTTCTGTAGAAGAATCTCATATATTTCTCATTTTGTTTTCAGTCTATCAGACATCTCCAGAACTTGTTTGGCTTTCATTTCCTTGCCTTCCTTCACTGTAAATACTTCAGTGCATAAAGATAATACTCCTCTCATAAGCCTATCATGTACATTTGGCCAGTACTGTGGCAGAGTGCTGCTTCAGGGCATGGGAACTTACATCTGTGACACATTATCACAAATAATCACTTCTTAAGCATTTAAATAATTTTCATCCTTTTCTATGTTGTTATGTCACCTTTAACCCCATGGTGACCCCTCGCCGCCAAACTGCTGTTTTGCAGTAATGTAATTTAAAGTCCTGTCATTACTTTATGAAGTAAGATATAAATTTAGGGATACTTGCATCTGAAAAGAAGGCCTGCAGGAATTAAGTATTTTTAGAAATCTATGAGAATGTTACTTAGAAGAGGACATTATGTGGGGATCAGGGAGGAAGGAAAGTGCCAGCCAGGTTTTGGAAGGTCAGCTGAGGGCACTGGGCTTGTTTAGCCTGGGGCAAGGCTACAGCGGGAGGTTCACAGAAAGGGGAGCAGAATGTGTGTGAGAAGACTGCTGAGGAGATGGAGCCAGGCTCTTTATTACAGAAGGGCATGGCAGGAGGATGAGAGAGAATGATCAGGAGGTTCCAGGCTGAGGGAAGAATGCAGTTTTTCATGGTCATGGCAGAATTGGCACAGCAGCACAGGGAAGTTGTAGATTCTCTCTCCCTGGAGACTTCTGAGACTCAACCAGATAAACCCCTGCTCAGTTGTGGATAAGTTTTAACCCTGCTTTGAGTAGAAGGTTGGGCTAGAGACCCCCTAAGGTCTCTTTCATCTTAATTATGACTCTAAGGTAAGAATAATAATTTAAAAAATGCTTAAACTGTATGAAAAATGAAGGATTTCTTAAGCAGTTTAATTGTGCTAATACCACAGTGGCAGAAACTTGCCCCAAAGAAGCCCAGAACATCTTTCCTTGAACATGGGCATGTCAGTCTTTCAAAACATTCTTGGTATTGAAAGCAAATAGATAGTTAGATTTCTGGTCTGGTTCATCAGTACCATATTTCATCATGTCATCAGTGGCAGAGTACTAAACAGAAATGAAAAGTTCAATCCAAAATTCTATTTTTGCTTGATGTATATGATGTATTTTGCTGTTGCAAGAATCACAGAATCCTAGACTGGCCCATGGTAGGAAGGGATCTTAAAAATCATTTCATTCTAACCCTCCTGCCATGGGCAGGGCACCTTCCACTAGACCAGATTGCTCCAGGCCCTGCCCAACCTGGCCTTGAGATGGGCATAGAGAAGGTTTGCCTTTCAGCTCTTTATGCCTTATGAAATAACATTAATTGGTGATATTTCGAGCAGAATGGAAATCAATTCTCATGGAGTGGATGATCTAATAAGTTGTTGTTATCATATACTTGGTGTTTGAGTACAGGATGTATTTTGGTTGGGTTTGTCTTTGGTAACAGAGGAGTAGTGACTAATAAGACTTCCTAGAACACAAGTTATCAAACATGAACTCTAATAAAATGTTCATGGCATGTCGTGACGTTCTGCCCACGTGTACAGAGGTGGTTTGGTGTGTTGACTAACATGTACTAGTTTAATTAGCTTATACTTTCATTTACTTTTCTTTTAAAGACTTTAGTATTGGCTTTCCTGTAGAGTCGTGTTGTAACATAACTGCCTTTTGAAACTACAATGATTAAGTCTTCAAGCTCAGGGAAAGATGTTATTTGCTGTGCATTTTTCAAATTCTACCGCAGAAACAATATGACCTAAATATTTAATCAGGCTTAGTAGAATTGGCTTTTTTTATTGCTGCAGATTAATCTAGTTTCTCTGAGCTAATACACATGGCATGTATGTCTTAATTTCTTTTTCTCAATAATGTTAAAGATTTATTGCTCTCATAAAATCTGACATGTGCCAAGAGGAAGATGATGAATTGCAATTATTTAAACATTAACATTGGGAATTTTTCTTTTGAATCCTGTATATGGTGTTTCAGCCTAGGTTGTATTTGTAGAGAGGTTAGTGAACACTGGTTTTATACCACTTTTCTATACCCTGTCCAATTTGCTTCCTTTCTGTGTTGTTAAGATGTTGGCCTGGTGCTGGTTACATTTTTGCTTTTGATATATTTATTTTAAAATGACAGTTGATTTCACTAGAGAAAAGATCGGCTTTCTAGTTCAAACAAATGAGGATGTAAGTGGCTTTTCATGTTTTGCTTAGTGCTGTTGTCTTGTTCAGGTCTTAAATTTTGGATGAAAAAAAAGAATATAAACATGTAATGAATTTCTGCAGTCCTTATTTTCAAACTCTTGTTTTTGCTAGGTGTTTAGTCTGTGGCTGTAGCCTTATGTACACTTCCTGAATTAATGTGGAGTTTGAGTTAAATATTGGAAGTGATATGATCACCTGAACCAAAATAATTGGAGTGGCCAATTAGGATGTTGAAATTTTCAGAGACATTTCAGAAGAATCTTTAGCAAAGTCTTATTTATTTGTTGGTTTTGACTCTCTGATTGTTTCATGCCATGTGCTTTGAGGGCTTCCAGACAATCAGGGGGATAACTAAAGCTGCAGGAAGCTGTGACATCCTTCTGTGCTCTGGCATTCCCAGGGGGAAAACTGCATCCTGGTGTGCATCAAACACAGCAAACCCAGTTGGTCAGGAGGAGACAGAGGAGATTGCTCCACTTTTTGGCGTTGTTGCAGTGTCATTTTAGGCACTGTGTGCAGTTCTGGACACACCATGTGGGAAGGATAGGAAGGTCCTTGGATGCATCCAGAGAAGGGCACCAAAGCTGGTGAAAGGGCTGGAAGGAGTGTCCTGTGAGGAGCAGCTGGAGAGTCTGGGCTGGCTTAGTTTGGAGAGAAGGAGGCTGAGGCATAACCTCATTGATCCCTGCAGCAGCTTCCTAAGGAAGGGAGTCACCTCATCTCCCTGGGATCTAGTGATAGGACATGTGGAAATGGCTCAAAACTGCCCAGGGGAGGTTCAGACTGGACATTAGAAAGCATTTCTCTACTGAGAGGGTGGTCAAACCCTGTAACAGCCTTCCTAGAGAGGTGTCCATCATGGAATCCCAGAATGATTTGGGTTGGAAGGGACCTTTAGTCTTACATCATTTCAACCCCCTGCCATGGGCAGGGACACCTTCCACTATCCCATGTTGATCCAAACCCCATCCAGCCAGGCCTTGAACACTGCCAGGGATCCAGGGGCAGCCACAGCTGCTCTGGGCACCCTGTGCCAGTGGTTTAGCATGCTTTAACTTGGTCATCCCTGTACTGGCCAGGCAGTTGGACTAGAAAGTCATTGTAGGTCCCTTCATACTGAAAATACTCTCTTGTATTCACATGGAAACTTCCACCTTCCCTCTGGCTTTCCACATCAAACTCCCATAGATTTTAAAGTGTGTCTTTGATGCTCTTGTTTAACTGCTGTCATCAGAATACCTTTACTGATGGGGTAAGAAAAAGGAAAGAAACTTTCCTATGCATTCATCAAATCTGCATTTAACTGCAAATAAATGTAGATATACTGGGTTAATTTTTATAAGTGTGTAGAAATTACATGTTTCCCCAACATGTGCCTCGGTGTCAGGCAGTGAGCAGTGAGTACAGTAGAGGGTCTCAGCCTACATTTTAACTACTTCTGGTTCAGACAAATTTAAGAAGCTCGCAGGCAGAGGACCAGAGCTCCAAGATTATGGAAGATTTGTTTAAATAGGTGAGAGTATCCTCACAGCAGTCAGATGAAGGCATTCACCTCTTGATGAGAACAGGCTGCCTTTGCAGAGTGTCAGAGGGAAGGACAGCTCAGAAGTTGGGGAGAGTTAAAAGCAGGACCAATGATCCCTTTGAGCAAATTCACTTTTTTTTTTTTTTTAATTATTTTTCTAGAAGGTTGATGCAGCTGACTAATGTGGCTTGTTTGGCGGTTTTTTCCTTTTCTTTTTTTTACTTTTCTCTTCTCTTTTTTCATTTGCCAGCCAATACTGCAGCTTCCTCCCTGCCCTCTCAATTTATACCAGCTGCTGGGCAAGATCAGACAGTTGCCAGGATCAGGGAAGGAATGAATCACTAATGGATGCCAGAAGCATGAGTAGAAAAAAATTCTCGATTAGCAGGTAGTTTACAGGCTTCTTCACACATGTCAGGTTCTCTGTGCTGTCTCTTACAGTATCAAAGTACTTTAGATATATTTTTATTCTAAAATTCACATTATTGATCGTTAGCAAGTGAGCATTTTTTTATGGTGGTTTTGGTGTTTTGTTCAATTTTCGTCTCTTTCAATTTCCTACCCTCAATGTGTAGTAGAGAAAGTAAAAAAACAAACAAGAAATGTATAAAAATACCTACGGAATTAAATCCTTGGAGATTTCTAAATGCTGCTTTCTGACTTCATAAAGACTGAATTTGGTGCTTTGCGGTGATGCCTATCACTTTTGAGCATCTTCTCTTATTTTAAAGATGTTGTTGGGTTTCCATGTTTATGTTTCCATCCAGCTGATATTCTGTAATCACAGGGGATCCCAGCTGATCCAGTGTGAGAGATGGGGAACTACCTGACGGAAAGGATCCTGGCATTTCAGTCTCCAAAATACTGATGCTGATCTCTGTTGCTTTGGATCTGAAATATTTGGGTTCTGTGGCTTTTGTGGCCAACAATGTTAAAGAACGTTAATCACTTGAAGTTTTGATGGAGCATATGGAATTTTTTTCATAAATTTAAACTTCTGTTGAAGTCACTGTGTAGTGAGAAGGCAAGAGAGGAGTTCTATTGTTTTCATAACCATGAAGAGAATGATAGTTTACTGTTATATATGAATAGTTATTTTTTTTTAATTGGGTAACTCAATTCCACCCTAATTTCCTTGATAGAGTTTTAAAACTGGGCACTCTACCTTTTAGCTTTTAGATATGGACACTGTCATATTGTTGTATCAGAATTCAAAGTGTTGATCAGATGGCTTTTTACATGAGGGGATTATGGTCTTTTGAAGTGGGATTTTAGTACAGTGTGAGCTGCAGTTTTGTCCTCCAGGTAAACAGGATACCTGATTAGCACATGTGCACACGCGCACCCACACACCCCCACCATAAATCAAATATTGTTGTCTTCATTTTTTGCAGTAGTGCTTTTCCAAAATTTCAGTCGTACATTGTAGTTGAAGAGGGCCATTTGCTATTAAGTAAGAGAAATGTGCCCCGTAAAATGTACAGAAAACAAAAATTCCAGTAACATGTAAAAGTAGATGTAGCTGAAAATCTCATTTCTGATGGATCAAATAAACTTATTTCAAGCTCACAAGTAGGCAGTGAAAATTGATGTCCATGTCTCTTAATGTACAGGGCCTTAAAGGAGCTGTGCTCTTAAACCTTGATTTTATTCTGATTTACTTCAGAGGATTTAATAACAGTAATGCTTAGTCTTCAATATGACATAAGTTCTGCTGGTCACAGTGGCTATGAACAGCCGTGGAGTTGCGGGATTGCTTTGCTTTTGGTGTGGGTTTAAAATCAAACTTCTCAGTAAACAAGTTCAGCTTTGAAAATAGGAGTGGCCTATGGAGGGCAGTGCTGCTGGCACTGTGTCACCCTGTGTGTGTCTCCAGAACCTCTGAGTGATGTTTTGGGGAAACTTCCATCCTCCTCTGCATGCTATGGCCTCACCCAGTTGGTCAGTTAACCCTAAATACGGTGATGGTGATTACAGGATCAAGTCTTGTTCTTCCCATCTATGGAGAATGTTGACAGTGATCAAAGACAGTTGCTATCACTTTCCGTGTGGAGCCAGCCTGGCAGAGCTGGGGCTGCTCACCTGCACAAGAGAAGGCTCCAGGGAGAGCTCAGAGCCCCTGCCAGGGCCTGAAGGGGCTCCAGGAGAGCTGCACAGGGACTGGGGACAAGGCATGCAGGGACAGCACACAGGCCATGGCTTCCAGTGCCAGAGGGCAGGGATGGATGGGATATTGGGAAGGAATTGCTGGCTGTGAGGGTGGGCAGGCCCTGGCACAGGGTGTCCAGAGCAGCTGTGGCTGCCCCTGGATCCCTGGCAGTGTCCAAGGCCAGGTTGAACAGGGCTTGGAGCAGCCTGGGACAGTGAAAGGTGTCCCTGCCCGTGGCAGGGGGTGGGGTGGGATGAGGTAAGCTTTAATGTCCCTTCCAACCCAAACCATCCTGGGATTCTATAAGGGAAGATCCATTCAATTTCTTAATAAATCTAACAAGATTGAATGGCTTCATTGGAAAAATTGTAAGTTTTCTAGTAAGAGGCCTGGTTTAATACAGTAGGTGGTAACAGTGGACATAGAACCATTTAAATCTTCTAAGCATCATCATTCTAAATTATGCTCTTAATTCTGGTTTTTGGAAAAAACTATGTGGCCTCTCTGGGTAGCTGGAAGGGCGGGCTTGTTGGTTTTCTTTAGGATGGAACTCTGTAAATCCTTTGTCTTGTCCATCCCTGGCCTATGGAGTGAATAGAATAGCCTGCCTTGCTCACAACTTGCTGTGGTCAGGAAAGCAAAAAAGGCATGAAAGCTTAGGAAATTGTGTTCTTGAAGCTTCTTCATCTCCTGAAAATTTATCTTCAGCTCCTGCAAAAGGGATCATGTGTTCTTAAACTTCCAGAGCAAAGATAGGACTGATTTAACCCAGTAGTGAGTGTTGTTTAAAGCAAAGCAGAGGGAGGTGCTGGTTTTGATACAGCCTTGGACTTAGAGCCCCACTGATTGCACCAATTTACTGTTGGTGGCACTCTTTTTTGTCCTGTTTTTTGCCTGAGGTACACAAATGATTTTGTCTCAGGAAAGAGTGTTTGAGCCACATGACTATGTTAGGTAGGAATTTAGAGAGACACTAGCCTGTGAAATACAGGTGGTTAGGTGCATAACCCTTGGGCCAATTTTCCACCTATGAGGCCGTGAAACAATGGGGTTTTTTGATCTGGTGAGAATGCTGGAGCCTAGAGTTCAGGTGTTGGTTCTTGCCAAAGTCAGGAAAAGAGACTTGATTTCATAAATCTCCATGGGAAACTTTCCCAGTTTAGCACTCCATGGGTATGTTTGTCCTGGAGAGAGCCATGTCCCCTGGCTGCAAATGAGGACAGCAGAGCCTGGTAGGACCATCATGAGCTGACTTTTTTGTCTCACAGTGGATTAGGCTGGTTAAAGCAGTTTCTGGACAATTTAGAATCACAGAATCATTGAGGTTGGAAAAGATCTCCAGAATTACCAAGTCCAGCTGTAAGATCACTGAGTCACATCATCACATCACATCATCATACTTGGCACACCCTGGGCTGTGCACCATTATGCAGTGAGGTATTTTCTATACAAACCCTATAATAAAAGGTAGTTGAAGATGTATTTTCTGTGTGCCTCAGAGTTGTCCAGTGATGCAGTTTGTTGCAGGTGAACTACACTAATTAATTAATTTTCCTTTCCATTATGAGCGGGAGGATATCCTGTGCATAGGCAAAAGCAATATATCTCTTACTCGGGTGCATTCAGGTTTGCATAATATCAATTTTAAATGTTTTATTGCTTGCTCTATATTTACTTCATAGAAGTGACCCTAGCTTTTCGTGGAAAAGCTGGCCAGGTCTTAATTGAGTAACTCTGTTATGATTAAGCATCACATTTGAGCAACTAGAATTAAATAAAGGAATGCTCTTCCACTGAAATCCCAGTCTGCAAGAGCAGTTCACACTGATCAATAATTCTGTTGTGATTTTTTTTCCCCTTTAAGTCAACTGACAGTTTTCATGAAAGGCAGTTAAATCTTGAGAGCATTTTTAGTTTTTTTTTTGAAGGTAGCATTTGTAAACCAGAGGCCAGTCTCCTGTGTTTATAAGTTTTGGGCATGTCGAGAGAGAGATAAAACTCTTCCTAAGATGATACTGAGAGAAAAAAGGTGGGGGGAGGAGGGGGAGAAATGACACACACACCCCCCCAAAAGAAGCCCAGATTCTTTTGTGTAATGTGTGAGACTTGGCGAATTCCCCGTGCAGCAGTGACAGAACCAGCGTGTGGGCACAGGGGCAAACAGATCCCGCTGTTTCTTGAAACTGTTGTTTTATGTCAAACCGCTCCATTGCTTTCTTGGCATCTTCCATTGACTCTTGCACAAAAGCCAGGGATGTTAAACCATGACTTAGCTTTCTTAAAGGAAAACACCTCTTTTTTCTGTTTTGTCTCCCTCTACCCTTGTCTTTCAGTTATACCTGCCGCCACTTGCGGAGATATGTGTATGTCTTGGACAAACTGTATTTCCCCCACTCCCACTGCTCTACGCTGCAGCATTGCTTCTCGACCCTCAGTGACAATGGAGAGGAACTCTTGTCTTTAACTTGTTCTCACATTCTCAGATCCTATGCTTCCAGGTTATTAACCTCTGCTCTCCATTTACTGCATGCTGCATGCCCTGTGACTGATCTGTGCATGTTTTCAGTTAACTGATGAGTAATTTTAATTTCTAAGGGGATGACTTGTGTCTTTTATGGCATCCTTGATGTATATTCTAAAAAGTGTGTTAGAAATGGGAGTCTAGTAATGGTTTGGGTTTGTCTTTTGAAATTTAGAATACAAATTCTTCGGTCTTTGGAAGCTTTAAATGCTTTTTATGTTAAAGTATTTTAATCCATTTCCAAAGCCTTGACATAAGAATGTAAGCTGTGGTTCACAAAACTTCCATTGCAGTTTCATAGTTTGTTTGGAATTGGTGCAGAGATTTAAGTTGTCTTACATGCAAGTGTCTAATACTTCCTTGATACACACATTGTTTTATTTGTAATGTTGTCTATATAGTTTGTTTTTCAAGAATAGAAATGATAGAGCTTTTGCCTCAAGTTCAGGAAGTATTCGTGGCAGTTAATCACAGGATTGTTTGTGCTGGAAAAGTCCTCCAAGATAATCGAGTCCAACCATTACCTAGCACTGCCAAGGCCACCACTGTCCCATGTTCCCAAGTGCCACATCCCCACAGGTTCTAAATCTCTCCGGAGATGGGGACTCCACCACTGCCCTGGACAGCTGTGCCAGTGCCTGGCCACCCTTGGGGTTAAGAAATTTTTCCTAATATCCAACTTAAACCTCCCCTGACGCAAATTGAGTCAGTTTCCTCTTCTGTTGGTTATTACTTGGGACAATTAAGAAAGATCTCTCTTTTTTTGTATGCCTGATCACTTTTAATCATACAGAATAAAAATTATGAGAATCTATCAGCACCAAATCCTTGTTTGTGATAGAGAATTATAGATGCTTTAGAGAAACTGTAAAAAGAGCGAATTTAAAAGTAAGTCCTACTTGCCATACCCAAAGGATTTCTCTTAGCTGTTTATTCCAAGTAAAAATATAAGTTTTACTATTTTATTGTTGATGCTGTGGATAATTAAATATATTAACCTAGATCCTAGAAGCTTTGGGAAAACAAGGAAAAAATTGCGTGACAAAATTCATCAGAACATGGAAAGCATCCGGGGTGGAAATGCAGCTTCCCAGCTAAGCCAGCATACAATAGCAAGAGACCACACAGTAAACATAAGTAAAACCAGCTTGATTGTCAAGGGAAGAAAATAGGCATGCAAGCTGAAATAGCTCTTTTTGTACAAAAGAAAAAATTTATAGTAATACATAATGATGGAGAATTACTCTGAAGATCTCAACAGGAGATGAAAATCTAGCTGTCCCAGGGGCATTCTCCAGATTAATTTGGAACAGGGATATGGTATTAAAGTAGGCAAAAGCCTGAGATTTCAAAGGCTGATTTAAAAATGAATACTAATAATAAGTGCAGTCTACACTACAATCTTCTTTAAGATGAAATGTTTTATATGTAGGAATGATATCCTGAAAATGTAAAAGAATTAGTGTAATTCTCCCAGCTTGTTTCCATGAAATTTTGGTAATTCTCTACAGCAACGGCACTGCACATTAAGCTGCCAAAATCATCCTTGGGAGACTAAGTGCTTCTCCATGGATATTGCATATTTCAGGTGTTCTGTGGATGAAAATAAGCACTGATAATAGTCTGTGTGTTTTCATGTAACAAGCTTGTGAAGTTTTTAGAGCAAAAAACATTCATCTAGTTATTCCTTGTACCAAAACTGATGGAGATTTCTTTTTTGCTGGTATCACTTTCTGAAATGGGGGTTATGCATCGGTTGAGATATATTAGACTACATCAGTCTGGGAGATTGTAAAATCTCAGATTTTCATTGCAGGTTATCTTTTTCTGAGATAGAAGGAGAACAGAGGATTTGAAATAGAAATTGCTGCTGTAAAAATATAGAGGTAGCAGGTTTTTTGTGGCTAATTCTCTATTGTTTTGATATCGGATGATTAGAGAAGTTGTACACTCATGAAATTTGCCTGTCTAAGTCTGTAAGTAGCATTGAGTACAGCAGCATAATTGGAGTGTCAAAAGTTTTTTGTGTGAATCCATGCATCCATCCTGCATTAAGTACTACAGTGTTTTATTGTGTGATCAGCCAGTTTAGAGAAGAGATGGAATTTATAGACTACTAAAGCCAGAGGATAATTAGTTATGGTGATTTATAAATCACCACCCCCCATCCAGTATTCCTGGCAAAGAATATAAAATTTAGCCCAGAGCAGCAGGTCTCTAACGATGCTCTGATACTCGCAGATGGTGTTGGTTGTCTTTGTACTTACCAAATAATTAGAGTTTTCATTACTATTTTGGTAGATTTTATGTGCAAATGTATTAATGTTTGGATTAAACATGTTCAAAAGCAGTGTGGGCAGGAAGGTGATCAAGGAAGAATCAAGGAAGGTGGTTCTGCCCCTGTGCCCCTGTGCTCAGGTGAGACCCCACCTGCAGAGCTGCCTCCAGCCCTGGGCTCCAACAGCACAAGGACGTGCAGCTGCTGGAGCCAGTCCAGAGGAGGCCACGGAGATGCTGCAGGGCTGGAGCCCCTCTGCTCTGGAGCCAGCCTGGCAGAGCTGGGGCTGCTCACCTGCACAAGAGAAGGCTCCAGGGAGAGCTCAGAGCCCCTGCCAGGGCCTGAAGGGGCTCCAGGAGAGCTGCACAGGGACTGGGGACAAGGCATGCAGGGACAGCACACAGGCCATGGCTTCCAGTGCCAGAGGGCAGGGATGGATGGGATATTGGGAAGGAATTCCTGGCTGTGAGGGTGGGCAGGCCCTGGCACAGGGTGCCCAGAGCTGCTGTGGCTGCCCCTGGATCCCTGGCAGTGTCCAAAGCCAGGCTGGACAGGGCTTGGGAACACTGTGGGACAGTGAAAGGTGTCCCTGCCCATGGCAGGGTGTGGCAATACATGGTCCTTCAGGTCCCTTCCAACCCGAGCCATTCTATGTTTCTGTGGTTTCCAGTGCACCATGGATGTGTGTAAGAACCCGGTGGTGATGTGTCACACAGGCACACCACGCCCCACACTCACTGGGCAGCCAGCACTGGTTAAAGCAGGGAGGAGGGAATGCAAAATAGCACATATTTTGCTATTCCACAGGGAGCAAGCCCACATCACCAGTTTTCCAGGCAGCTTTCATTGGAATTTAGTGCCAGTGTTGCTTTTGGTCTCTTGCAAATTCTAGAGACACAGTAGATACAATATCCATTTTATTATGCACAGCATTAGCGTAGCGTAAATCTTGAGCCTGAGATCATAATGTGGACTTCCTAATATCTAATAATTCTGTTGTTACTGTGCTATGTATTTTTTATTTCAGCAACTCTGCTTTGTGATGTGAGATATGTTTGCCACTATTACTGTTTCCTTTTGCATTTCATATTTATCGTGTGATGTTTTGATGCTTGTGTGTGTTCATGTTCTGTTTTAAACCTCTTTGGGTTGCAGTCAAGCTCTGGAAAGTTGCTTTTGAAGGCAGACTGGTTTTACTGTACTAGTAAAGAGCAGCTAACAAGCCATGATTAGTTCTGGGATGCTGAACAAATTATGGGTAGTTTTAGTTTCATAGCAAGCATGACACTGTGTGTGAAAGCAGGAAATACAGTTTTGCTGAGCCTTGTAAATTGGGTAAATATGTCTTAAAGTACTAAAGGTAAAATTTATTATGGATTAATTTAAATTAGGGGTTTTTTAATAGATAAAAAAGACCAAGAGATACAATATCAAGTTGACATTCAGTTTACCCATGTTGTTTATCTTTTATTACTTAATGCTGGGTTTGTTTAAACAGCAAAATGTATCTCATAGGATTATAATGCTCCCTTTTAGAAGTGTTCTGACACATTTTCTGAAGTGTATGGAGAGCTTTGCAGCCACCCTTCTCCCATGCCATCAGAGTCAATGGAATTATGCAATTACATTAATTTAAGAATGTGCTGCCTTAGCAGGATCAGGGCCTTGGAGGTTAGCTTTGAGAAATGCTGCTAATTTACTAGAAATGGTTCTGTTGCTGCAACCTGATGCTGAAGTGCTGCTTAAAGCCAATTCAAATTTATTATCCAGTTTCCAGTTCCTTTTTCCATGGAGTGAGAGCTATGCTGGGCCATGGGGCTTGAATCCGAGTCCTGTGTCCTGGTATGGATTACTGACTGACAATGCAGGAAAGGTGTCTAGGTATCATCCTCAAAAACAGCTTAAACATTTGCAACTCAGACATATTTTCTTTGGCTTTAGTCTGTGAAGGGAAGGTGGGGAAAAACATGAGGCAAACATGTTTATTTTTGAACGGTAAATGGCTTTTGGGTGGATTAATGCTATGTGGAGATGTGCAGCAATTTGTATTCTTTCAGATGGGGCTTAACAGATGTGAATTCTTTTTCTCTGATAAACCTGAGCATTTGTTGCCATTGAGTTTTTAGGCAGGTAGTGTAAAAAAACTCATCCTAAGTTAGTGCAAGTGAAATACGCAATACATCAGCCTTGCTTAGATTCATTAAATGCTTTGAGTTGGAAGGGACCCTAAAGCTCATCCCATTCCACCCCCTTCCACGGACCAGGGACACCTTCCACTATCCCAGGTTGCTCCAAGCCCTGTCCAACCTTGCCTGGAACACTTCCAGGGAAAGGACAAACATTGATCCTTACTTCACTGTGAGCTTAACCTGTCAGAGCTTTTATAAATGGCTCTGCATTTGTCATAGGATTAAATGTAGAGTAATGAAGATGGCAGAATCTGGATCTGTCACAGGCAAGAACCAGCTTCACTTCATTTATCACTAAAGCAAACTATTTTTGGAATGGTAGATAGCATGGTTTAAAATATCTTTCCCCAAAGAAAAATTTATTTCTCCAATACACGTAAAAAATTGATAGATTTAAGCACTTTTCAAAAATAAACAAACTTGGGTTCTTTGGGGTTTTTTTACAATACTGAGTGAAAACATTCTTTTTCTTCAGGATATTTAAATGAGATTCTGCACTTTGTTTCCAAAACTGGCATTTGACCAATGATCTTTTTCTTCTCTTTTTCCTTTCTGTTACCCCAAACGCCATTCAGTGATCTCTGCTCAGCATCCTGCCAAGCTGAGAGGCTGATGGGAACAGGCTTGGTACCATTCAGGGACTGCAGTGTCGTTGCATTATCAGAGAGTCGTTATAGGTGGGCTGGGAATTTTTTCTTGTTATTGAAGCATATGGCATAATTTCTCCAGCTTTTAATATCAGAGTTGGAAATGGTACATTTTTGTGACAATGAACAGGTTTTTTTGTCTTAATGCTGTGCCACTAATAAATTCTAACTGCTGCCTTTACCAGTGTTAAACCTGAAGTCTCAAAGGTGATCTTTTTCCTACTGGGTTTAATATGCACAGTTTTGCTTTTTATTTTCAGTGCCTGCTCAGTGCTGTGGGTTGATGTAATAGTCAACCAATAGTCATTGAGTTCAGTGGTTTTGGTGTATTTTAAACTTCAGTCTTAGGCAGACCATGGACCAGCTGACAGAATTTAAAAATTAAGTCACTTAAGAAGTAAATAGAAGCAAGAACAAGTGCAAATTAACAAAGGAAAAAAAGACAATCAAAGTGCATTAATATTTCTTCACAGATTCAGGCTGGTTTGTTAATACCCGTATGCTGAGATTTTTCTAGAGTGGCCTGTAAATTTCTGTGGAAACTCTGTTCTCTGAGCTTCCATGCAATATATTTTGTGGGGCTCAGTTTCTGAGCTAGGGGCACAGCTCAGGAGATGAGGAATATTTTTTGCTGCTGCATCAGTGTGGATCATTTCCCCAAAATCCAGCTCATTTAATAATTTTCCTTTGGGGGAAAAAATAGAACTAAAAAAATATAAAGTTCAGAGGTCTATCGAATGAACATAATTTAATATTTTATTGCTTTGTGATTGTGATTTTTAGTCAGCTGCTCATAATATTATTGAAGGCTCAGAGTTGTTTATTGTGGAAGGATCACTTTACACTCAACATCAAGTGACTTGGCAGAGCAGAATTGTTTATAAATAATTATATTATAGATAATTTATCTTTGTACTTCACAGCATAATGATCAAGAAACCAGTGAGATATAAAATCAATGCTGTGGGTATTTATTGGGTGAAGAACTGCCTGGCTTGCAGGTCTCAAATACAGTTTAACTGGATGCTTGTCAAGTGGGTGCGTGTCAAGTGGAAACCCTCTGCATTGATTTGTTAAGTTCTGCCCTATTTGAAATTGAGTATCAAAAATTGTTTTTAGGGAAGGAGTGATCGGTGAAGGGGAGAGATTGCTGATATGAAAATGTAATTGTCTAAGCTTGATGAGAACAAGGTATATTTTCATAAAGCTGATGGAGTTCTACGCACATAGATCATGCTACAAGATAAAAGGTCCAGGTTGACTTGGAAAGAAATCAGAAGTACTCCATGGCATTTTTATGAGTTTACTCCTTAAATTATTTGGAAGATTAAAGGTAAATAAATCCTTCAGTAAGAAGGTTTGTTAATAAGGTATGTCAGGGGAGGTTTAGGTTGGATTTCAGGGAAAGGTTCTTCCCCCAGAGGGTGCTGGGCACTGCCCAGGCTCCCCAGGGAATGGGCACAGCCCTGAGGCTGCCAGAGCTCCAGGAGAGTTTGGACACTGCTCCCAGGGATGCACAGGGTGGGATTGCTGGGGTGTCTGTGCAGGGACAGGAGTTGGACTGGATGATCCTTGGAGGTCCCTTCCAGCTCAGGGTTTTCTGATCCTGTGCAGAAGTACAATGCACTCCAGTAGCTGGGAAGCAAACCCAGCTGAGACTGGTCCATCTTTTTTTACATGGTGTATGAGTCACTGGAATAGTTTAACAAGGGCTCTGGATTTCCCTGGATTGGAATTTTTAAATGAGATTGGATGTTCTCCTGAAAGATATGTCCAAGTCCAGCCAATCTATTGGACTTGACAGAGGAAGTAGATGAGGGAATTCCTATGGCTTGTGTCAGATGAGTGGATCAAAGTGGCTTCTTTTGGCATAAAAAATGGAAGTTACAGGCAGATTGCCATGCAGGATTTTGTTCATTTGTTTGCCTTACTGATTGCTTTAAAAGGCTGCATTTTGATTTGGAATCTTCCCATTAAAAATTATATCTTCTCAGGTTCCCCAGGTGATTTGACCCAAATAGTACGAAACAGCACAGGTTGCCAAAACTCTATATTCTCATGTACAAAGAATGAAATTGAAAAGGGAAAAATTACAAGAGTGAGGTTCTTTCTCTATAATAATCTTTATTCCTTCCATCCCAGTAAAAATCTATCACAGGCATGTTCTAGATACACTCTACCACATTAGCATGTGAAGCTAAAACACATCTCGATCAGTTGGAATTATTTTTAATTGGATGCTTATGAGCCCACATTCCCATGAGATGGAACTGGAACAAAATTACTTTCACACATTTCCATTGTAGCAGTATGTTCAGAGTCCGGGGGTTTTGCCTTCCTACGTAACGTCTGGCATTTAATCAGCATTGGGAGGTTGTCTTATTCTTTGGTAAGTATGTAAATAAGCTATTGTTTTGGGAGTAAAAGGAGAAAAATACCATAGCTTGCCTGAAGAGTTCAGGAGAATGCTAACAATATGCATGTCAGTCTGAATATACTGAAACAGCTTATAACTGAAAGGAGAAAGAATTTATGCTCATCTCAGCCAGTTTTATCCTTTGACTAAAAAACCTTGGTGAGATCCAGCCCCTCTGTAGTCTCTGCTAACTTCCCTGGTTGCAGCTCTCCAGCAGCTTCTTTATGTCACCACCACTGGCAGCAGGGAGTGCCCTGCAGGTATTCTTGGCTTTCTCCATCTAGGTGATGCACTCGTGTCTGTTTTGATTTCCCAAACAGCTTTGCATGAACTTTGACTAGTGAAAGCACCTTAGTAAAATATTTAATTATTGCCTAAATATAGAAAATTATTCACTTGGAAAATAACGAACATGTGTTCCTGATTCAAAACGTCTTCCAATATGTCAAATTAAAGAAAGTATTGACTGCAGCTAGAGTTGTCACAATTGATAATTTTGATCAAGATGTTCCTGTCAGAATGCCTGAAGCATCAGAATGTATATATTTTCCCCCTTTAAAGTAGAAGTGTCTACATCTTGATATCAATTGGGAATTATATGTTTAAACCACATACGTGGGTCTCCTGAGAGGGCCTTGGGTGTCTACCCAAAACTGGACAGTACCCTCAGTACTAAAATATTACACAGAACTTTGCAAACCTTGAGTAACAAATGATTCACGAGAAGAACAGTGTAGCAAACATCTTTGCAGGTGTTTCCTGGAGGCAGAGATGGATGGGCTTAAGGATTCAAATCGTGCATATGAACAGTAGTGATGAAGGAAATTTTAAATTTTGATCAAGGACTCTGAAGAACAGAAACAGCAAAAAATTATTATTATTAATGTAGAAGACAAGAGATTTAAAGTTTTATGCTATTAAGGGTGGATGCAAAGTGTCCCACTTCATAAAATATATAAAATTTTAGGTCAGCTGTTATTTTTAATCCATAACCCCAGGAATCAACAGTGCAGTTAAAAATGAGAGAACCTCACAACATACTCGTAGCTCCATAGGAGGCTTTCACTTGAAATGTAATTTGGTTAGTGGGATGTTGTGCATAAGAACGATGTCTGAGTGGTCTGCTGATGTGGGGCTGGTATGTTAAAGTGATAAGTGCAGGAGATAAACCTTATATAGTGAAGCCCAGGGTTTTTTCTCAAGTTGTATCAAAGCAGGGGTTGTGATATATTCTGCAGAGGTGTTCTGCACAGGAGCCATAGGGCAGACCTGCTTAGTGAAAATACCTGAGAGTTTCTATTCTTCTAATTAACTGCAGCTGTGGATAGCATGAGTTTGGTTTCTTTTGAGAAAAAAAATATTTTTTTTTTAATATTTAATTAACAATTTAAGTGTTTAGAGGCATCATCCTCATGGTTCTCCTGAAGTAGTTTTGAGTAGTCTCCCAGCTGCTCAGCTGTTGAATCTAAATCAGTAATTCTCCATCAAAGAGGCAGGTGCCACCAGTGAAGGATCATAAATACATTACAAGAGAGGCAGAGCCCCCGAGCTGCTGGGTCCTGCAGACCTGGCCGGCTCCCCACATGGCTGGAACAGGATGGGGATGAAAGGATCTGAATGGAGGGAATAGGGAACTTTGCTGACCTGCTTATTGACGGTGTAACACCTAAAAAATTGGAAACGGGCATCCAGATCCATTCATACTGACCTAAGTGACCCAAACCATTCCAGATCTGCAGAATTAATAACACTGTAAGAATGAGTCCGTCTGTTGTTTTCATTTCCGGCTTCTATTGAGAACATCTGAAAACAAGAACTGTTATGTCTTCTCACATTTTGGTATCGCCCTTCCTCACCACAGCCTATTTGACCAAGAAATGCAGAGAGAGGCTTGGGGGGAAGATTTAGTCAGCTCTTTATTCCAATTCTCCAAAGGATTGATTTAAGTTGTGTAAGGAGTTTTTGGATCCCCACTCTGCAGCAGGATGTAGGGGGTCAGAGCTGTGAGCTATTCTTAAGTGGTTTTGTTCTTTCGTGTTTGTAAGCTGAATTTATGAGAAAACATTGATGAGAATGCTCCCACTGCAGCAGCCACAGATCAGAAAAAGCAGTGGGAGAGGAAAATAAGAACAACCACAACTGGTTTCCAAAGATGACTAATCCTGCAGCCCCAGAGTAACCTCCAGGACAGTGATTAGTGTTTGGCTTTTCTTCTGCTGGAAAAGTTTTCTGGGGCGTCAGCCTAGCTGAAAACTGGTTCAATACATGTAACTAATGAAAGGTTTTAAAGTTCCCATTTAATGTTCCTGCCTTGTGCACTTGGTTACTTTAAATACTTCTAGGTGCATAATGTGCAGTATTACATTTTTGCCTGTATTCTGTATTAGTTACCAGAATATTTTAAGAGGAAAATCTAGATAAGATATGGTAAGGTACCTCTAACTGACCTGTCAACAATAGTGTGATGGGGTTTTTGACTTCCAGTTGGTGAAAATTCAGTGATTGCTCCTCAGTTTTGCAGAAGACTTTTAAGGGAATTCAACATAGATGTTTTCCTTTTCACCAGAGTGAAGAAAGATGCAAGTCCTTGCTTTTAGTGTGACACTGACTCAGCAAAAATTAAAAATTGGTGATTATACAAAACTCCCAACCTAATAAATAAAATCAAATCTTTCTGATGCTGCATTCTTACAATTAATCAACAAGCCATCCTCTTGCTGCTGCGGGGTTTTACCCTGAAGTATGTTGTCTGTATTTCACAGAGTGCTTTGTAGTGCAGTTGTGACTTTACGGGTTTCTACATTGACTTGGTACTCATTCCCAGCAGGCAGTTTTCCTTGCATTTTGTTGTTTATTGAGTTGTGCTCAATGTTTGTGCTCAGTGATTTCAGGGAATCATCAAAGTGCCTGGTTAGGAAGCGTCTTTGGAGATTGTCATGTTCAAGGGCAGGGCTACCAAGAGCTGTATGCCCAAGGCTACATCCAGCTGATGTTTAATATCTCCAAGGATGGTGACTCCACAAGCTCTCTGAGAAACTTGTGGTTTTTCTCTTACGGTTAAATGCAATTTCCTGTATTTCAACTTGGGCCCATTTCCTTTTGTCCTTTCTCTGGGCACCAGTGTGTCTGGCTCCATCATCTCTAGACCTTCCCATCAGAATCACAGAATCACAGAATCGTCTGGATCGGAAAAGGATGACCTTTGCGATCATCACGTCCTACCTGTGACCCAACACCAGTTCATCATCTATCAGATATTTGTGTGTTCTGAGACCCACATGAGCCTTTTTTTCCCCAGGCTAATCATAAATCTCTTAGCTTTTCTTTGCATGTCAGACGCTCCACTCCCTCATCTTTGTGGGGTTTTGCTGGACCTGCTGCAGTGTGTGCATGTCCCTGGTGCTGGAAGCTTGGTGCTCCAGGTGAGGCTTCACAGTCCTGAGCAGAGAGAGAGGATCACCCCTTCAGAGGGCTGGTGATGCTCCTTTATAGCTTCACAAGCTTTCTCTTGGAGTTTTTATCCAGCCTGTCCTTGTCCCTCTAGCAGCACAACCCCCATGTGCATCAGCTTCTCCTCGCAACTTGCCTGCAAACTTGCCAAGGCTGCAGCCTGTCCCACCAACTGGGGCATCAGTGGAGATGCTGGAAAACACTGGTCCTAGAATCCCAGAATGGTTGGAAACAATCTTTAAAGGCCATCTTGTTCTACCCCCTGCCATGGTCAGGGACACCTTCCACCATCCCAGGTTGCTCCAAGCCCTGTCCAGCCTGGCCTTGGACACTTCCAGGGATCCAGGGACAGCCACAGCTGCTCTGGGCGCCCTGTGCCAGGGCCTGCCCACCCTCACAGCCAGGAATTCCTTCCCAATATCCCATCCATCCCTGCCCTCTGGCACTGGAAGCCATGGCCTGTGTGCTGTCCCTGCATGCCTTGTCCCCAGTCCCTGTGCAGCTCTCCTGGAGCCCCTTCAGGCCCTGGCAGGGGCTCTGAGCTCTCCCTGGAGCCTTCTCTTGTGCAGGTGAGCAGCCCCAGCTCTGCCAGGCTGGCTCCAGAGCAGAGGGGCTCCAGCCCTGCAGCATCTCCGTGGCCTCCTCCAGAATCAACACATGGGGTTCACCACTTATGGCTGAGCTCCAGCTGGACTTTGGACTGCTGACTGTAGCTCTCTGACCCCTTGAGTTTAGCCAGGTTTCTGTCCACCTCACTGTCCATTTATCTAGTCTCTACTTCATCACTCTGTTACAATTTGGCCTAATTGTAAAATACCATGGTTATCTTGATTTTATCTTAGAGAGTCTTTATACTATAGCTGTTCACATTTGCAAATTGCTTCGGTATCCGGGGTAGTTTTGGCCTTGCATTAACATTTCAGATTACACCACCAGGGTTGGGAAAACTCATGTGTGANGGCTGGAGGTGGCACTCAGAGCTCTGGGCTAATGACAAAGTGGGGATTGGGCACAGATTGGATTCCATGGTCTTGGAGGGTTTTTTCAACATGAATGATTCTGTGTAGTTCTGTCACCTGGGTAAATTGAAATTCAGAACAATGTTTGTACATGCCTAGAAAGAGTCTTAACTGTGTCTCTTCTGAATATCTAATTGAAATACAGATTATATTTGATCCTATGGCCTAGCATTTGTTTCCCAAGTAGGAGTGGAATTAACATCCCAACCTGTGATGGTTGTACTTGGTTTTTGTACTGTATAGAATATGAAATTTGTTAAGTGTTTGCTTTATCATCATGAAGTCAGTTCCTGGAAGTGTTGTCCTAACTTGGGGAAAAACAGAGAATGACCTGGATCATCACAGAAATGTGTCTTTTTAAAAAGTACATTTTGGGGAGGGCTGTGTTTTGGAATTTAGGAGGATTTTTGGATTGATAGAGGCAGAAAGAATTACACAGCAGAATAAGATTTATAAAACTGAGTGGGAGGTAGAGCACAACCTCCTTCTCTGTGGGAAGGAGGTTAATTTCCAAGTAAATTGAAGACAATGTAAATTTAATTACTGTGCAGCTTTAAGGACTGTGACTTAAAAACTATCATGTTAGTTTTTAAGATGGAAAAATATCGCACAACTGCAAGAATGTTGAAATAAATTATTAAATCAAATCTGTGTTAGTTGTCCCACCAATCCTGAGACTTGAGGGTGTCTGAAGGCAATAAAATAATCACTCTTCAGAATGACAGGTTCAGTAGTGGGTAAGGTAATTTCAGATGGCAGTGTATGTGGGAAATAATCATGTTTTTCCTATTGAAAAGTAATGAACAATAGCTTTAAAGCTTTACCTAAATAAAATCTGCCTTTTCTTAATAAGGGCTATTCATGCACATGTAACATTTCTAGATCTCATTGGTATTGTCTGTAACACCTTTTTCACTCAAGAATAAAATAAAAAGCATTGACAGGCAGACTAGTGTGGAGTAACAGGATTGCATTTCAGGTCTGTCAGGATTTGGTTGTGAAACTTGGCTAAGATGTGACTTCTGCTAGATATGGAAAGTATTTTTATAAAAGATGAGGGGATGGTCCAAGCTGGGGATCCTTCAGGATGCTGACAAGCCTTTTCCTGCTGTGAGCTATGGTGATTTTGATCACACATGTTTGTTTGGGAGAAGAGTGGTGGTGATGGAGACAAAAGCTGGGAGAGTTCAGTGCTCCAAACATTTTTCCTTCCTTAAAGGCTTCCAGATTATCTGTTCCAAGATTGTCATCTTCCTGCAACAATGAGTAGTTCAGAGCATTTCAAGCTGCCTGTAGTGTATTTCTGAATGCTTTTGTGCATGCTGAAGACCATGGTATATTCTTAATACCTATACACTGTTCCCTGGAGTTGTGTTTTAACCTTTCTAGGTCCTTGCTCTACATTTAGTGGAATCATTTAGGCTGGAAAATCCCTCTAAAAGCGTCAAGTCCAACCATCCCCCAGCACTGTCAAGGTCACCACTAACCCATGTCCCAAAATTTCACAGTCACAAATTTTTAAATCCCTCCAGTGATGCTTCAAAGGTTGTTCCCCCCACCCCCCTTTTTTGTTAGTTTGTTTGGATTTTCGTTTTGACTTTTGTTTGTTTTTTGTTTTGTTTTGTTTTGTTTTGTTTTTTCTTATGAGCTGTAGAACAAAGGGAAGAAAATCACTAAACGCTGAATTTAGGATGTGATGTTAGGAAGGTAAACTTTACTGTTAATAGTAAAGTTCCATGGGAAATGAAGCAGATGAAAGACCCTGCCATTATCTCTCAGACATATATAGGAAAGGACATGGGTGTTGCTGAGAGGCTGAAGCTACCAAGAAGAGAGAAATACAGAAAATAAAGAGAAATGTTAAATAACAGGAGTTAAGAAAATGCCATGGGCTGATTTCCCAGGATGTTGGCACAGCATTTACACTGAACTGGGCAAGGGCAGGCTGGGACTTCCTAAAGCCAAGTAAAGCTCCATGTAGGCCATTAACTGCAGCTTTTTCCATAGTGAATTGCACTTTTATGAAATGCTTCATTATCCCTTGTTTTGTTCAGTATTCACTGTAGTTGGGTTCTGACTGGGTATTAACATCCGTTACAAAAAATTTAATATTCTTGATAAATGCTTTCTTTCGATGATGCAGTATTTTTCAGGATGAAAATACCTATCTTTAATTTCCTATCTATTTTAACCTCAATTTTCCTTTGAAAAGTGGTTTATTTATGACAGGCTACCTTTTGCAGGTCTGTTTCTAAGAACAGAGATTCAAAGAAATGCAACAAAGGGAATGATGTTGACATTAGAGTGAAGGATGTAAACAATTTTTATTTGAGATACTTGTTTTTCAAGTACTGTGTTGTTACAGGATGGGTTTAGTAATAGATATGAACTTAATCTTGGTCTTCTATTGAAAAACACTTGATATATTACATTATTTGATGTTACATTATTTGACATTATCATGTGTCTTTATTGCATTTTTCCTTTTTTCAAGTTCTAGTATATCTTCAAGTTCTTCTGAAAATGTTTAAGCATTTAATCTCTTTAAAAGTTTATATGTCTGCACATCAGTGCTGTTTGCAGAGAGGAGTATTTCCAACAAATACCTCTCTGGGAGGAAGGTGTGGGTGTTTTATATAGGTGCATACACTCAGTCACAGGATCCCAGGGTGGTTTGGGTTGAAAGGGACCTTAAAGCTCATCTTGTTCCATTCCCTGCCCTGGGCAGGGACATCTTCCACTGTCCCAGGCTGCTCCAAGCCCTGTCCAGCCTGGCCTCGGACACTGCCAGGGATCCAGGAACAGCCACAGCTGCTCTGGGCACCCTGTGCCAGGGCCTGCCCACCCTCACAGCCAGGAATTCCTTCCCAATATCCCATCCAGCCCTGCCCTCTGGCACTGGAAGCCATGGCCTGTGTGCTGTCCCTGCATGCCTTGTCCCCAGTCCCTGTGCAGCTCTCCTGGAGCCCCTTCAGGCCCTGGCAGGGGCTCTGAGCTCTCCCTGGAGCCTTCTCTTGTGCAGGTGAGCAGCCCCAGCTCTGCCAGGCTGGCTCCAGAGCAGAGGGGCTCCAGCCCTGCAGCATCTCCGTGGCCTCCTCTGGACTGGCTCCAGCAGCTGCACGTCCTTGTGCTGTTGGAGCCCAGGGCTGGAGGCAGCTCTGCAGGTGGGGTCTCACCTGAGCACAGGGGCACAGGGGCAGAATCCCCCCTGCCCTGCTGCCCACGCTGGGGGATCAGCCCAGGGCAGGGGGGTTCAGCCTGGGGCAGGTCCAGCTCTCACCCACAGCACCCCCAGCTCCTTCTCCCAGGGCTGCTCCCTCTGCTCATCCCCAGCCTGGATCCATCCCAGGGGCTGCCCTGACACAGGTGCAGCTCCAGAACTTGGCCTTGTTAAACCCCATGAGATTCCCGTGGGCCACTGCTCTAGCCTTTTTTGATAACCTGATACCAGATATTGTGGTGTGAATTTTGAGCTAATTATCGAGTACCATACTTAAAGTCCTCTTCTCTATTCCTTCCAAGGTATTTCATGCCTGACATGATTTGTTCAGAAAGTAATAAATTGCAGTTTGTGTACCAAGTTTGAATATCCTGTGTGAAATTCCTGGTGAAGGTGTAGAGGGAATCATCAAAATTCAGCTCCAACTTTTGCTTTATAATAGTGCAGCTCAAACTGTGCATTTTTTTATGTCTGGAAAATCAGTAGAATGAGACATTTGAGACAAAATCACTAACAGTATATGGATGGAGATAGTCCATTGAAGGAGGTGGTAATACACTCAATATATTGTGCTTTATGCCCTTTTTACATTAAAAAAATGGCTTCATCAATATTGAAATTTGACTCAAAGTTCAGGAAATAGTAGATTAAGGTTTTATGAGAAGTTTTAATTCACCATCTTTGTTTCAGAAGTGAAACACAATCTTTAATTAAGTGATTGTTCATTGTGCTTTGTTCTGAATGTGGGGTTATTCCCTGGTTTGGGCTTTTTTTATATTGTCTTTATTCTTTGTGTGGCCTCAGGCACACTGAACACATGCCATCTAACTTTGTCCAGAAGACAAAAAATGCTCATTTCCTTAGTAACTGTTTTTTTTTAGAGCCGGTGGTACTCATAAAAGTTCTCACTGGTTCACAAGTGTTCACAGTGAAAATGCAAATTATTTATAGATATGAATTTGGGAAAAAAAGATTGCTAGCCACTATGAACAGTTATGGAAGTTATCCACAGATGTAGATGTGTTATCTTTCAGCTTTTTTTCCTTATGGGCTACTGGAAGTTTAGAAATGGCCTTATTGTTATGCAAAACAGAGTCCTTGCATCCAAAATTTTGTTTGGGAGAACATCTTAGCTGTGACACCTATGTCAGGTTTGAATTTTTGGTCATTTCTGTAGTGTCCTTAGCAATGGCTTTATCGTAAAGTTGATTTGTTCAACTGATTTTATTTCTTTAAAAAAAAAAGATTCCAGTTTGTTAAAATTTTAGAGGTTTGTGTCAGTAGGGTGATCAAACAAACTGTAGTGATGAGGGACAGACAGCTAGAGGCTTTCCATGCCTGCTGGCAGAATCACTATGGAGGGAGAACGGTGAGGTCAGCAAAGACACCTGGCCAAAGAGAAGGTCAGTCCATGAGGAAAGCAGTAGACTCCTTCCTGTGGAGCAAGGAGGTCAAGGAGAACCTTTAGGACAGGGACTGAAAGAAAGGAGGAGGAAAGAAGACAAAGGCTTAAGACAAAAATAGTATTCTCTGTCTGCAGCATATGATGGGTCCTCCTAGGGGCTTGTTTCTTGTTCTGCTTTGACAGTGAAACTCAAGTTTTATGAAGTTAGGTTAAAGCCTGGAGAAGAGAAGGCTCCAGGGAGAGCTCAGAGCCCCTGCCAGGGCCTGAAGGGGCTCCAGGAGAGCTGCACAGGGACTGGGGACAAGGCATGCAGGGACAGCACACAGGCAATGGCTTCCAGTGCCAGAGGGCAGGGATGGATGGGATATTGGGAAGGAATTCCTGGCTGTGAGGGTGTTGAGGCCCTGGCACAGGGTGCCCAGAGCAGCTGTGGCTGTTCCTGGATCCCTGGCAGTGCCTGAGGCCAGGCTGGACAGGGCTTGGAGCAGCCTGGGATAGTGGAAGATGTTCCTGCCCATGGTAGGGGCCGGGGGTGGGATGGACTTTAAGATCCCTTCCCACCCAAACATTCTGTGACTCTGTGGTATTATTTCTAAGTCTCAGTGGAGACTACAGGGAACAATTATTTCATTGTAACTGTGCCAGGGCACTGAAAAGCCAAACTCCCTCTGAGCCCACAGGGCTGCATAAGGACAGGGTGGTGTCAGAGGTGTGTGCCATGAGGGCTCCGGGTGTAGAACCAGGGCTCCAGACTCATGTTCTGCTTAAATCTTAGAAGGAAGAGGGCTGTAAGCAACAGACATACCCTGTGACCTTCTGCCTGCAGAATGAGTCTGTTACCTCCTAAAGTGGACCCAGAATCTTTCCTGTCAGAATGAGTTCAGAGGGCACAGCAATTCTCTTTCCAAGTGTCGGAAGCACCCAAATACATACAAATACAAATGTTCCTGCACAGCCAGTGTGTTTGGGCAAAGCTGGGCTGAATCCAAGCTGCTCAAAGGACAGGGATTTCTACCTTAGGTTGCATGACAGCAGTGTCTTTCTACTTTTTGTGTTATTTCTTTGTTAGGAGTCTGTTGTTGGGGTTTTGGGTGAGAGTTTTGCTCAGGATGCTTTCTCCAGCAATTTCCTCTGATTCTCACCCACAGAGTTTTGCCCTCATTCAACGCAAATGTCATCTCTCAGCAGCTATGAGAAACTTAGCCTGAATTAAGAGCAAGTAGATAAAATGGAGATATTGTGGGCTCTGACCATTTGATATTCTAATAAAATAGTAACAGGACAAAGACAGGGATCACTGGAAGGAATTATATGCATACCTTGAGACACCTAAAACAGGTTTGAGGATTTTAAGCTTAGAATAAACCTTGTATTTAATATATTCAAACATACATTCTGTTTATACTGGACTGCTCTCTTTTTCCTCTCTCAGCTTTCGGCCTTTCAGAATTTAGTTTCCCACTTGTACTCTCTTGAAAAGTACAGGAGAGAGATAGTGGTCAGCAAAGCACTGCCCTGTCAAGTCAAAATCATCAAGTCCTATAGGATTTATGTGCAGGAATTCAGTCCGTGGTAGATCACAGTCTACTTATTGAGTTTCTACTTCGTTACAACCTAGAGTTGGGTCCTAGCCCGCCTCTGCCCTGTAAGTGGAATTACAAGGATGTTATCTGGCATGCCAGACAAAAGGGGAATAAAACGATCTGTACCAAGATATAGGGGAAGGAATTTACTGCCTTCTGTTCCTTTTACTTCTCTAGCAATAGGAGCATCCATTTCCCAACATTGGCTGGAAAGTGGCCATGAGATGCCGAACAATTTATGCCTTCAGTTGAAAAATACATTTCCTGATCTGTGGAAATTAAACTCTTGGCTTATTTTGTAAATATTTACTTTTGTCTTGCCACATCAAATTCCTTTCTTCTATGTTGTTTCTAGTGTCATTGTCTTTCTAACTCCATTTTAGCAGGAAATCCTGTTCGTTAATGCAAAGCCTCCCTTAATTGTTCTAGGTTGTTTCTGATTTTGCTTATATAACTACAAGTGTATGGTGACTTCTCGTTTTTCTACTTAATTTAACAATATTCTAAATAATAATGTTATCCTCTGTGAGGCAGGATTTGATCTGGCTTTATGGCACGTGACTTATAGATCTCTGCTCATATGTAAACAGTGGCAGATAAAAGGGTACTCTTTAAAATTAATAAGATGTTTTGTCATGAAGATATCTTGAAGTATATAATTTATTAGGATCAAGTTTAGGATTGTAAAATTAAAAGAGTGGCCTTTTATGTTTGCTGTTTAACAGGGAGATGGGATAGAAATTATTTTCTTACCCAGGCTCCATTAAAAGCATTTGTGATACCAGAGATCAGCTCAGGAGAATTACTTTTGACATGGGCAGATACTGACAAGACAGCTTTAAATAGACAGAGGGTAGGTTCAGATTGGATATTAGGAAGAAATTATTTATTCAGAAGGGGGGATGAGGCCCTGGCACGGGTTTCCCAGAGCAGCTGTGGCTGCCACTGGATCCCTGGAAGTGTCTAAGGCCTGGCTGGATGGGGCTTGGAGCAGCCTGGGACAGGGAAGGTGTCCCAGGTACCCATAGGAGGGGGTGGAACTGGATGAGCTTTAAGATCTATTTCAACCCAAATCACTCAGAGATTCTATGGTTTGGGATCTGCCCTGAAATAGCTGCCAGCTGTGGCACACAGCTGTGTCCAAGGAGACACAAACATACATTTTTAAGAAGGCACAAGATGAGAAAAGTAGAAAAAGGTCTGATCACTGTCCAGCAAAATCAGAATGTGGCAATGCCCTCCTCATGTGAATGTTGTACTGTCTGTGAGTTCTTTTCATTCCCTGATCCCTTGAACAGTCTTTGTCCTTCAGTGTGGCCCATGCATACCATGCTATTATATCTATGATGTCAAGTCTGCACACTGTGAGGCTCTTGATTTCACATCATCTCCATAAGCCAGATGGACCTAATAGTAAATATAGCAAATCTTTATTCAGCAGAATTTAGTTATGTTTCACTTTACAAGATGAGAAAGAAAGATATAAAATGTGTTCTTACTTTCTGTTTATTCTGTTATTTAATATTTTAATTGGTTCAATTCTGTTTCCTGGGATCCTAAATGTCTCCCAGGCTTTAGAGTTAGGCTCAAATAAATGAGAGCAGTACCCCTCTATGGAGTAAATTGCTCTGCAAAGGCCTTGGTGTTCTCCATGGCTATTGTCTCTCTTTATTTCTATTTATGTGCCATTGTAGGTTGGATCATTTGAATGCAGAATGCCTCAAGGGCTCTTTAGTAGACATGAGCACAGGGGACTTAGGGATTTTTCTCTGCATTTATTTTTTAAATGGATTTCTCCCAGTGCTGCGTTCCTTAAGTCCTCACAGAGCACTTCTCCATTGCCCACAGACAGGCACTTGCTTACAACCTGTCCCCCATACAGGTCTATGGGACAGTGTATTTATTGTATTTCAAGTGGAGCAGCACAGTGCATTTGTTTTGTTCTGGTGTCTGGTATGGCCCTTCACAGACCTTTATTCAACCAGCATTTCAGGTTGTCTGCTTGGAGACGTCTGTGCAGGCACATATCCATGTCTAGAATTCTTGTGCCACAGCACACACTTTTTTTTTTTCTGTAATCCTTTTAAAAAATAGGTCAAACCCAAGAAGTGTTCCTTACATATTCAGAAATGGTATTGTAAAAGGCATAGTTTTAATCTTCAGATGTCAGGTTTTGAAAATAAAATATTTTTAGAGCTTTTTCCTAATATGCTTGTGGCAATGTAAAATCCTTTTGTTTAAAAGGAGTATTTTTTTGTGTAGCAAGGTTTTGGTGTTTAGGGCTTTATATTTAAGTCTTTAAAATAGAGAACAATAGTACATTTGGCATGTGTATAGGAGGAGAGAGAAAAAGCAGCACAATATTGCTGAATTGTTTGAGAACATTCATCCTCAAATTTTTTGATCCATGGAACTGTTTTTTTTCCGTCACCAGATAGTGGTTTATGTTTGGGTGCTGTTTAGTTTGTTTGCAGCACTTCTGAATTAAGAGAGCGAGCAGAAAAAATTCAGAACATCTGAATTTCCAGACTTCAAATAAATTCTGTGGAGAGGTGCTTTAGTCCTCAAGTAGTTCTGTACTCAGCACATACAGAATATTTCTAGATATACAGATAAATGAAAATTCACCTTTAGAAACTCAGTAGTGGTTTGAATTGTGAGAAATCCAATCCTTACCCCTTCTTGATGTCATATATGTAACTCGATATGACTTTGCTCTCCTAACATCATCAGTTTGTTTCTGTCCATGACCCTTTTTTTCAGTCTTGCATCTCTTTCTTTGTATCACACCATCAGTCTAAGCTCATCTCATACCCTAGGTATTGAAATTGTCTTCTTTCCTCCCGGGTTTTTCCTGCCTCTTTGCCATTGATTTGACAGTACAAATAGGAATGTATTGTACCTCGAGCCTGGCTTCAACCTCCTTTCCAAGAGAGATTTGTGTCCATGTAATGATAGTTAAGTTTCTGTTTCGATTTCTGTTTCAATAACTCTAACTTTTCTTTTTTTTTTTTTTTCCTCTGGTATCTTGTAGAATCCTCTGAAAGCAAGCTTTTCCTTTCTCCATTTGCATATTTTTGGTCAAATTTGTTTTTTTGGTCAAATCACTCTTTCAGCTTTTCTCAAATCCTTTGAATGAATGAGTTTTCAAACATTTCATGGAAGTGTTCTCCATATCAAGCATTTCATGGGTTTAGAGCCTTTGCATTTCCATACAATTGTTTCAAAATCTTGCACACAGGATGCCGGGGCAATTGCTGCACAGCACAACTTTACTGAATGTAAAATAATAGAATTGTTTTGGTTGGAAAGGACATCTAAGTTTGAGTCCAGCCTTTCCCCCAGCACTGCCCAGCCCACCAACTGCCCCATGTCCCCAAGTACCACATCCACACAGCTATTAAACACCTCCAGGGATGGGGATGCCACCACTGCCCTGGGCAGCTGTGCCAGGGCTGGACAACCCTTTCCATGAAGAAACTTTTTTTTTATATCCGAACTAAACCTCCTGGCACACCCTAAGCCATTTCTGCTTGTCCTGTCACTTCTTATCTGGAATAAGAGACTGACACCCAGCTGGCTCCAGCCATTTCCCCAGCTCTGTTCCCTCGTCTGAACATGCTCAAGCACCTTGATGTCCTTCTTGTCATGAAGGGTCATATTTTTGTTAAAACCAAAGACAGGTACTCTTTCAGCAGTTTTGTTGCATTATAGACAGCTGTTTGCTGTCTGGTCATCCTTAGTTGCTGCTCCCAGGGTGAAATTCTTCCTACTTAGGGAGCAGCTTAGAGTGTTTGTTGCTGCATTAAATCCCAGCAGGTTTATTTTGTGTCCAACTTCTTGAAGGGTAAAGAAAAACTTAGTTAAAATGCTTTTTCTCTTTATTTATCACTCCTGTAGTGACTGTGCCATTTGCAAAGTTTAGCTGTAGTATTTCGTAGAATCACAGAATACCCTGAGCTGGGAAGGACCCTCAAGGGGTCATCCAGCCCAGCTCCTGTCCCTGCACAGACACCCCAACAATCCCACCCTGTGCATCCCCGGGAGCAGTGTCCAAACTCTCCTGGAGCTCTGGCAGCCTCGGGGCCGTGCCCATTCCCTGGGGAGCCTGGGCAGTGCCCAGCACCCTCTGGGGGAAGAACCTTTCCCTGAAATCCAACCTAAACCTCCCTGTCAGAACTTCAGGCCATTGGCATTTCTTTACCATTGATGTATATCGATGTAAGTCACTTCATATGTTCTCCCTGTATATTGAAAGTATTTTGGTAGCTCGAGCAAGTGTTTGTTAGCTTTGGTATTTAGATGGGACAAGAATGTGTTCCTTTTTGGCCCTAATAAGAGTATTTTTCAGACTATTGGGATGTCTCACCTTCAGTTCATAGCATGCATCCCATGTTACTTTTTATTATTCAACTGTCTTAATTTAAAAAGAAAAAATCTCATATGGAATGAAGTCATGTGAATGATGTGTAGAAGCCTGTTACAACAGGGGTACTATTGTGCCTTGTTTTACTCCGGTCTCATTGAAAGATCATCAACAAGGTGTATTTTTAATGTCTGGTGATATCCTCCTTGGAATGAGTTTCATGATCAATTGAGGAAAATTGTTCCAGTATTATGCTCAGGACAAACTGCATGTCATTATTTTGGAGCATCCTATTCTTCCTTAAAATAAAGTATACTGCTACCTTTCCTTCTCATTGTCCAAAGCTTTCAGAAAAGGTTTTGGCAAATTCTAACTTTGGTTTTCCTTTCAACTTATAATTTTAATACCCACATATTTTTTTCTGATTTTTTCATTATAAAAGCTGAATTTTATACGTTGGGCTTTTTTATGTGAAAAGTGCACTTTATGAGCTGTTTCAAACTTATGTAAATTAGACTTTTTGAGGCACTTGTTGAATGAGTCTCCTTATTGGCTTTTTTTTTTCTTTCGTGATCTACAGGCTTTGTGGAGTTGACTATTTGAAAGTGTTAAGTTCATATATTACTGGTTTGCATTTTACTGTGCGTGCAAATAGCACTTAATCAATTCACTGGTATTAGCAACCATTACTATTTGGTCTGTATTAATTTTTTTTATTTATTGAAGTTTAGCCCTGAGTTAAATTAAAAACTGCTGTGTGAAGGGAGGTAAGAAACCAATGTTGTTTTTAATTCCTTAAAAACAAACAACCACAGGACCTTGAGATTGTTTTTCAGCCTTGAGTCTTCCTTGTTGGCTGAGCTCATCCCTGGTGTGATTTGATGATCTGTAATAGATCACGTTATCCCAGGATGGTGTGGGTTGCAAAGACCTTAAAGATGACCCTGTTCGTGGTCAGGGGCACCTTCCACTGGACCAGGTTGCCCCAAGCCCTGCCTAGCCAGGCCTTGGACTGCCAGGGACCTGGAGACTTCCAGCTGCACACAGCTTCTCTGGGCACCCTGTGTCAGGGACTCACCACCCTCACAGCCAGGAATTTCTCCTGATAATGCCAGCTGATCATTCCTAATCTTCCTAACAGATGCCAGCTGTTACCTCCTCCTGTTCTTATTCCAGCTTCACTGTTTTGCTTGCTAAACATTGGTCTGGATGTACTTCTGTGAGGGAGAGATGAGTTGGGGTACCAAGATGTTTTCATTGTTCTGAGCATAGCTTTTTATTACTATGAAAAGTCTTTACTGGGTGAGACTGAAGGGCTGTCGAGCTCCATAGCCTGCCTGACAGTTGACGGAGAAGAGTGGATGAAACAGTACAAATATTCTGGTAGAAAAATCCATATTCCTGTCAGCCTGTGCACTCTGCCCTTGGTGACCACATAGTACATGCATTTTTCTGTTTGATCTTGACTTTTTAGTTGGGCAAAAATAGATGTGTGATGAATACACATGAGAGAAATTTGGGAGACAGTCTCATCTTCCACTTCTGGACCTTGTACCTTGTTGTGAAAAGGGGAACAACCTTGTTGTAAAGCATTTTTGCTTTTTTTAATTTGGATTATTCATGCCTTGAAAATCAAAATCAAGCCTAAAACCTTAAAAACACTGTAGACATGACTGCTGCAGAATCAAGCAACTCTTTTAGAACACAGCATTTGTTGGTGATGAAAGGTATTTATGAGCTAAACAGCATATAAATGTCTTTTGAGGGTCATAACTAACTCTGTGCTGAGACTGTAAAACCTAGTCTGATATTTATCAAGGTGGTTTTCAGAGCTGGAGATGGAGCATAGTAATAAGTGAATGACTTGGAACTCAAGTTTTACACCAATTCAGGAGGCAGTAGTACTTCCTAGGAAGCTCCAAATCCATTCGTTAATCACAATATCTGGCCTTGATTTTTTTTCTTCTGTGTTTAGCTATAGTGTTTTTGTGGAGCTCTTTGAGTTTGCAGTTCTGTGCATTTGTATTATGAAAAATTTAGTATGAAAAATCCTGCCATGTATCCCTGTCTTTGTGCTTATCTAAAGGATGGTCCTTGGAGAAGGATAACCGATGGATGGAAGAGAGAATTGTGTTTTTTTTAACCTGGGTATTTGTGTTACGGGCAGTGGTCTCACAAAGAATTGTCCCAGCATGGTGTAAAGAACATGAGTTTGTGGCTGGAAAGCAGAACTTTGCAAGGGGAAAGACAGCAAAAGCCTCGGAACTGCTGCTTTGGAACTAGAAATCAGCCACCAAGGTCTTGCTTATGCCATAAACTCTACTTATAGTACACTTAATTATTTTTAAAAAAACTTAAGGAATACATAAAGAAATAATTTATCCATTATTTTCCTTTCTACTTCTCCCCAGTTCTCTACATTTCTGTTAGAATAAAGAAATCTACTTTTTGCTATTCTGATTCCATGCAGAGTACCGCTGTATGTTCATTTTCCTCTTCACATGCTTTGAATGCTTACACTTTCCAGAATTTTGACGCCACTTCTTTGTTTGTATTTAAATTTCCTTTAAAGCCAGAATGCTTTATGTATTTTGGGGAAGAATCTACTAGTTGGAAATCCTCTCTATTCCAAATTCTTCCTCTCTGTGAAATTATCTGTATCTTCTGGAGCAGACACCAGATTTAACCTGGTTTTGCTGCACCCCACCATAAGCATCTCCAGCTTGGTTTAAACTGATTATTTTGTCTCCACAGCACTAGATGGTGCTGATGACAGTATCTCTGAAATCTGAGTCTTCAAAGCTACCCTTGGTTACAGAAGTAGTGCTGCTGTTTCCTACCAAGGACCAGTTTGCAGATCCAGTTATTGATCTGGACAAAAATTTCAGCCTGCAATCGGAGAATATGGGAGGGGGGAAAAGGTGGAAAGCTACCAATATATCTTAATTTCTGTGTTGCTTCTTCCCCTTTTAACATGGAAAGTTCTAGTGGTATTGACTAATAGCCGTCAGTTAGTGTAACTAATTCCTCATCGCTGTGGGGAGTGTTGGAAAAGCCTTTTCCTGAAGATCTTAGTGTGTTAAGCACTGGTACTCCAAAGAATCCATTCCTACAGTCTGTGAAGGATATAATATGAATGATACATCACAAGTTAAAAAAATTCAGAGGATTCTCCCAGTGCTGATCATCATTTCATGAGGCAGAAGAGCCTTGCCAGCACATGCCTTCAAACACTGATCCAGTTCCAAGAAATGGAGGATGTCCAGAATATAATACTGAGGTAGATTTTGCCTCTTGTAAGTGAATTGTGTTCACAGCATCACAGAATGGTTTGGGTTGGAAGGGACCTTAAATCTTATCCCATTCCACCCCCGGCCATGGGCAGAGACACCTTCCACTATCCCAGGTTGTCCAGCTTGGCCTGGGACACTTCCAGGGGTCCAGGGGCAGCCACAGCTTCTCTGAGCAGCCTGTGCCAGGGCCTCACCTGTAACCCTTTTGGTGCCTGTTGATCAAGCTAGCCTTTCCACGCTCTGAAACACACATAGTCATCTTAGGAAAACCTAGTAGGAGTCCTGTAATGCTTTAAAAAGAAGTAAAGAAGTCCAAATTATGTTTTTAAACACAGAAAGCCTAAAAACATCTGACACGTAACAAGAGCAAAAGGCCTCAGGTTGCTCCAGAGTAGGTTTAGAATGGATATTAGGGAAAAATTCTCCAGGGAAGAGGGTTGTTCTTTCACAGGTTGCCCAGGGCATTGGTGGAGACCCCATCTCTGGAGGGATTTAAAAGCCGTGTGGATGTGGCACTTGGGGACATGTGGCAGTAGTGGCCTGGGCAGTGCTGGGGGCATGGCTGGACTCAATGGCCTTAGAAGCTCTTCCTAGATGGGGATGGGTTTATCTGTGAGTTGACAGTCACGTTTGAGCTATCCAGGGCTTTAGAGGAGTATCTGACTCTTTGCTGCTGTGAGCATTAACTGGTGGCCTTGGCCCACTGCTGCTGCTTCCACCATTCTCCTTGTAAATCAGGTTACGCCATCCTCTGTGAGTGTCATTGCCCTGCCTTTTTCCAGAACACAGGAAAAATGTGTTTATTTCTCTGTACGTGTATGGACCTCTGATTTAACAAATTATTTATAAAGCTAAGGTAATCCTTTTTTCATTGACTTAGGCTAAAATAAATTTGGAAGTAATATATACCAATAAAATGCAGTAACTTGGCCTTGAAATACCCAAAGCTTGTGTGATATACTCAGATTTCTCCTGTCTAAGTAATAGGTTATTAGAATGGATAATATAAGAGATACTTAAGTGTATATTACAATGTATTGCATGAGGTGCTGCGATTAAAAATTGCATTCTAGTGAACACAAACTATTTATGAATCAAAATTGCATGTATGCATTCCTTCTGGGACACTTTGACTTTTAAGAATTAATAATGAACATAAAATGTTCTTCATATCATATATTGTATAGAATATTTCAGATTCAAACTCTGCTGTTGTTTACCCAGATGTAAATAAATAAATAAATAAATAAATAAATGATACAACTACTGTGCATTGAATTCTAAACATTTTGTGCATATAATAAGACTTCTTTCCTTACTGAACAGTCTTAACTATTTCCGGACATTATCGTGAAGTTATTTTAATTTTTTTTTCCCCCCAGTTTATTTTCTCTGTTGTCTAAAAAACACAACAAAGTGCTGGAGCAAGCCACGCAGTCCTTGAGAGGTTCCCTGGGTTCAAACGACTCTCCACTTCCTGATTATGTGAGTATCAAAATGAATGTTGTAATGGGTGCTTCGAAATTCGAGTCATACATCCCTAAATCTGCAAAGAATTCTCAGAGTGTGGCAGCTGAGCAACCACCGACATCAAAATACAGGAACCTGTATGAATGATGTCATGTCTGAAACATCTCTAAAAAACAAGAATTACACTCAGAAATGGCAGAACAAAACCACAGCTATGCAGAAGGAAGAGACTTACTGTCAACTCGTGCTTTTCAAGCCATTTGTAATTCAGGATATTTAAATCACACAGTTGAAAACGGCATTTTTAAGAGCTGGGTTTTAACATCCACAGAATCTTAAAATGGCCTAAAAATGATTGAAAACAATTCCCAGTGAGCCTCTGGGGGAGTACTGGAGTCGTGGGGCAAATTAGTATGTTCTGAATCCATGGATACTTGGAGTTCCCTTCATTGCTGAGCCAATGCCCACAAGTAGGCAACAATTTTGTATTTAATTGCACAGCTTGTTGGGAAATCTCTGCTTTGGGTGGAAGAAGGAGACGTCGTGAGAGGACTTGGATAGTATCTTTGTGCTGCTGAAGTATCTTTGGTCTGTACTCATTTGAACCCTCACTGCAGTACTGTGTGAAGGAAAGAAAAGTTAATTTATCAGTTGCTCAGGATTTTTGAGGATGAAAATGTATCAACTGTTTTATTTCCAGGGTTAATACATGATCCAGAATATGCCTCCCTGAGAATTCACATATCCTATTACTCTAGCATTAAATATAAAAATACCTAAAAAGATAATTTGATATAGTAGTTTAGTGACTTAAATAAGAAAACAGCATGATATGCATCTGTAAAACACAAAGGCACACATAGGCACGTGATAACATACATAGGAAGATATATATTTTAGGGTGTTTAAGAATACAATGCTTGAAAAATATTTTATCGGCTTTGGACTTCTTTTTAACTTGCTGGATGTAAACAATTCTGCAGTTAAAGGAAAGCCCAGGGAAAGGCTTTCTGTACGAAGTTGTCCCCTTACCTGCAGAGACAGCTGAACAATGCAGCTGATAGAGCTGGGAAAGCTCCCTGGAGTACAGCCAAGAGGCTTAGGCACTCCACTGAATTTCTTCTCTTTTTACTGTTGGTATGATGGAGGGATGGAAGGGGGAAAGAGAGCACTTGGGAAGATTGGTGTAGGGGAAAGTAAAATAAGTTCATGGACTGTATTTTGAAACAATAAGGTAAACTATTAAACATGGCTTTCTGGTCCTTCCCTTTTCCCCTCCAAATTGCTCATGTTACAGCTCAGTCTGAAATACAGGCAGTTGACTGAGGCCAGATCTCATCACCTCAGCATATTCTGCTTCTGAAAGCCTGTGTTTATGTTGTGTGTAAGAACAAGGAGGACTGTAGGAGCTGAGGGGACTGAAATGTCTGAAGTCCTGAAGCATGTTCTGCCTCTGTATCCCAGCGTGGAGCTAAGGAAAGGGGTGATTCCAATATTGCCTGCTCTGCACAGGTTTGTTCATTGGGAGGTGGAGGTTTGCCTAATAAGCAGTTCTCTTTGCAGGTTCTGTACAGACCAAATATGTATTTTAAAAACGCATCTCTCACCATTTTTACATTCACTTTAATTTAGAAATTAATATTTTTCTTACCGTGCTCTGTAATCCAAAGGGGAATTTACATCGAACCTGAATCCAAGGGTTAAATCAGGCATAAAAGTATTCTAGGTGCTGCTTAAGATACTGTCTTAGATTCTGGGTGTTTGAATAGTAATATTCTTTACATTGTAGTAAGTTTTGGATCCAGTACACAGTCCCTAAGCTTATACTCACTGATGGTGGTAAGGATATACATTCTTTTTGTGAGTATCTGGTGCAGTCTGCCATCAGGTCTGTGGTATACCAGCAGAACTGGGAACTGGAGTAAGGAACTGACCCTGTTGGCCTTGATACTGTTCTTGCTGGGGTTTTTTGTTTTTTTAAAAAAGAAAAGAGTAAGTTGTTTCGTTTATGGAGGCTGGACCAGTGTCCAGGTCCTTTCCTGATTAACTTTTGTCAGTGTGGTGAGATTCTGGGGCAGGATGAAGAAGGCAGCAGGATGGAGACAGCCACCCCCTGTCATTCCCTCAAAGACAGGATCCTTTGTTAGACTAATTCTCAGGCTGAGTAGTTTGCTTCTTGTTTCATAAACTGTAATAGTATTCATTGTTTTTGTAACAGCATTGACCTGTTTTGAGATCCTACATTTCGATCCAGTTGGAAATGGGAAAAATCCACTTAGTTTTATCTTTCTTGCTTTCTTGCATTCAATGAAAGCATATTTTCCAATATTTTTAGCAAACAAGAAAACTGGTAATAAAATAATTGAGAATTTTGCTTCTTTCAGTTCAAATCAAGACATATTACTTAAGTAAATGTATCAATGATTTTCTTGGTAATTTGATTTCAGGCTAATGTAATTTATCAAATCAGAGGTACTTAACAGCATAACTAAGACATGCTAACCTCTGTTGGGAAGTAGCACATCAGATGTGTTGCTGATGGAGCTACCATCTACCCCAAGAACTTCTTTTTAAGGATTTCATCATATTCTTTATGATTTTTGAGCACTTCCCCTGCTTGTTAAACTGCAACTGGTAATGAGAGATTCTCCTTAAATCTTTCTAGGGGAAGAGTGGATGGAGAAGAAGAGACTAAATTTTGATTTTTGGCAAGTTTATGTAATTTTCTTGCTGATGTAAGAAAAAAACCAGTTTCCTTAATGCAAAAATTTAGGAAATTAAAAATCAAATGTAGGTATAGTATTAGATTCAAGTAGTTTGGCTACTTCAAGTAGTTTGGCTACTCATCACTTGAGTCTTACTTCCTAAATTTTGGGTTAAAAAAAAATTTGTTCTAGCCAGATGAAGCTTAAATGTGTTAGGAAAAATTCTAAAGTAAATCCCACTTAGTGGCAATACATTCAGTTATTTGACACATAGCATTGTCATCTAAACAGCACTTCAGTGGTGGATGAAATTTGGGATAGAAACCTTGTAGTATAATATCAAACTTTTCATATTAATAGATACATTAATCAATATAGGGAGAGCCACGCTTTAATCCTATCTCCAAAATCTGTTGGATTTTTTGTTATTTAGCATAGAAATAAAAGTGTGTTGGCAATTCAAAGGGAAAAATATAAAAAATACAAATGTAGTGAGCTCTGTGTGTGTATGTATATGTATAAAAATATATGTTTTAATACATAGTTATATATGTAAAGTCTGCAGTAGCAAAGCCTGGTGGTACTGGGAGAGTTCCCAATCAAAGCTGACTTTTCTTGACTCCTTCCCAATCCAGTAAATTTACCCACTGTGCAAAGCTGGCTTTCATGGAGGGCTGGAATTCTGCAAATGTTGATGAGTTTTTCTCTCATCTTGATAAGCAGAATTAAACTTTGCATCTGGATGACGAGATTTCTGTATTATTTTCTTTTCCCCCTCAGTTTGTGCTCCATAATGGTCTAAATGAATTCCAATATTTAGATTCTTCTTTGATTTTTCCCTGATTTATATGGTAAATAGAAAGCAGCTGTCTGTTTAACCATCTAACTCTTGAAACTCCTAGGCCCCTCGAGCGTCATCTGGAAGTAATGTAGCTTGTAAAACAAAGCTAAGAAGAAAAAGCAATGTTTGTTTTATGTGGGATGAATGACATCAGTTGGGGTCCCTCTAATTCGGCCATTATGGGGGTTATTAAAAAGCAGTATTACAAAAGTGGTTTCAACAAAAGAGAAATTTGGGGGGGTGGGAGCTTATATCTTGTTATTACATTTGATTAGATTCAAAGTTTCAAGTACTTCATAAATAGTCCTTCGTTTGAGTTTCCCCAAGAGAGAACCAGCCCACTCTCCCCCCTATACATCAATAGATGTAGAAAAGTTCCCCTGCATATTTACTTCCTAAGAAGAAATTGTCTGTTAAAATTAAGAGCTCTGTATTTATCTTAGAAACTTGAAATTGCTAAAGAGTAGGTAAAATCAGGTCCGTGAACTGCAGTATTTGCTGTATTTTAAACATAATGGAACAGATCTAAAATCTGTTAATGTTCTAGATTCAGTTACTTGCAGAGAACTTAATTTTTAGTCCAATACGTAGCAAACAAGTATTTAATTCACTATTTATGTGAGCAATTTGACCTTTAAATAAGTGTTGTGATGTTTTGGGGGTTAGAAGGAGATGATCTACAAGCCTTTCCAGCCCAAATCATTCTAGGATTATATGATTCTGTGAACCATAGACCCATTTGGAATGGAAAACACCTCTAGGTTCATCAGGTCCTATAATATGCTCTGTGCTTGCATATCTAATATTACATTAGGTATCCTGCAGCTCTGTCTGATTTTTTTAATTATCGAAAGAACAGTTTAATGTGAGCTCTGCAATCACATAGAAGTGTCCTCCTATGAACGTGTGTTATCACAAAGAAATGGGAAGTCTTCCCCACAATCATCTGATGACTTCAGTAATGATGCAGGAATGAAATTAAACCTACTTCCAAATAAACTGGTCATCCATAATAGAGTTAGTGTGATGAAATTAACATTGTTCAGTTGGTAGTCTGTAAAGTACTGCTCAGTGGTAACTGCTAAGAATGCACAAAATATGTAAACTGGATGCACTGTTGGCAGAATGGGAAACTTTTGCCAAATTAGATCAGGACTCCTGACTGAGATACGTCCGTATTTGTCAAATCCTAGGGTGAGGAAAAAAAGCTAAGGTAGTTTTGTTGGGGTTTTTTTTTTGTCATAATC
>VWZS01001904.1:49450-102580 GCA_013397075.1 Rhabdornis inornatus | reverse complement strand
TAAAATTCAGAAACCACCTACTTTCCACCAAAACCACTGCTTAGGTTCTCTTCAGTGTTTTTGTCTCTATTTTCTTCTATTTCAAAATGTCATCAAGAAACCCAGTAAGATTTTTTTAATGCCTTAGCCACGCGTCATTAATGGTCTAAAAACTTGATCTTTGTGTGTGAATTTTTAGTTTCTCATAATGTCTAGAGGAGTAAACTTAAAATGTGATTATACAAGAAAATTTTTATTAGGGTGTTGTTTACTGGAAGCATATGGTAAAGCAATATAGTACTAGGTGGGCTTTGTATGGTATGTGGATTCTAGCTGTTTAAGTTGCACTTAATAGGAGAGTCACCTTGTTNNATAGGAGAGTCACCTTGTTTTGCACTATAATACCTTCTTTTTGATTACTCTGACTTGATGGCAGATGAAGTAACATTTTCAATATCAGGTTATTCTTGGGTTTGCCTGTCTCCAATATTGAGCAGAGGGCCTATAAATACTTTTTCTAAATATTAGTCATACCCTCCTCCAGATGAATTATATTTTATAGAATATTACTCCTACCTAATCCCCCTATTTTTATATCACCAAAAAATAGCTATTTCAGAATAGACTGAAATAACCAACCTAACCCAAATCTAAAGCAAGCTTTTCTATTGAGTAATAGCTGTATTCTGCAGTTCTGTCTGAATTCTTAATCACTTCTTTCCTTTAAATGAATTGAAACTTTCATGAGAAAATGCTGCATAAATTATCCTTAAACAGAAGAACTATCCTAAAATCCTGTGAAAAAGATGTTTGTGAAGTTCAGACTGTTTAAGCTTCTGTATATTACTATGAAGTACTAATAGTTACTTGCAGCTGCTTTTGCATTATCGTGTCTTAACAAATACATTGCTTGTGGTTGAAAGATTTGTAGGCTAATACATTGAAGAACATCAAGATGATGCTCTTCAAAAAGGTGATGGTCTTTCATCACCCAGGACTTCCACAAATGTGTCATTGGTGTCTGGTATTTGTGTTACATAGATGTTGTTAAGCCTTATTTCACTTGGAAATTCTCATTATTTTGGAAAATAAGGATGAAAATTTGTTTGCTTTGGAAGAATATTTACTGTGGCAGTGGCATCTTATGATCATCTGATTGAAAATCTTTCATTCTTCATGTTTATGAGACAGGAGAACAAATAAGTAAAAGAACTGTTGACATTAACAGTGCAAAAGTTCTAACACCTGCTAAAGTAAATTCAAAACCCCTTGTTTTGCTTGTTACAAACATTTGACGTAAACAAAACATGAACATCATAATTTTTTACTTACTCTTCTTTAATAGTTCTAGAGCTTTAGGACATTGTTGTTATTTTGCACTAAAGGGTATAAATTATGGCATCTGTTCAAATGCTGTACTCAAACTCCATGTTTTTTGAGAAGACTGCTTAAATGAGTGTCCTTTAAAGAGAAGATGATTAAACTCAAGAAGTTTTAAGAACTTGTCTTATAAGTAGATGAGATCTTGGGGTTCCTTGGTACCTCCATAAGTTAAACAAGGGAATTTTGTTTGCTGATTTTTCTCCTGCACAGCTAATTGGGTTGCATTTGAGAGAACTGAAAGCCTGGGAATGTTGGGATTTTAAAAGAGTCTTAAGTGTAGCTGTAGATAGAAAATGTGATACATTATTATGATAAAGCTCTCATAAGCCTCTCTATAAAACTGGTTTTTACTGCCATGTAAACCAACATCTGTTTTATTCACACTAATGGCAAGTATTGAAGTGTTTGGATGAAAAAAGGAACAATACTCATCCCCAAATCACCCTTCTTTGCTGATTTGGTCATTAGATGCTTTTCCTGCTGCCTCTTTCACATGAATGGGTTGTTCAGGGTTTCTCAGAAACCAATTATTCACCTGGATTGTTCATCTTGGTCAGACATCCACAGACAAACAGAACAACTAATGCAGTAGCTCTCCAAAGAGTAGGATTTATTTTTATAACAGCAATCTATTTCAACAATGCATTAAAACAATTTTCTGGTGTTCCTAACGCAAGGTTTTGATTGAAAAATGTAGTGCTTAAAAACCATAAGTATGTGACCATATGTTATAAACATCCCAGTAATTGTTTTTTTAAACATGCAGCCATACAAAGTAGAGGAAATTGATGAGGAAGAAAGTATGTACCAAACCTTTTAGGTTGTTTGGTACTAAATATCTAATTGGAATTGGAATTTCTGTGTGCTGCTTTTTCTCTATGAGATATTGGTGGAACATGTTGTACCTTCAATTTCCAATTTCTCCCCTTCATATTTTACAGGGACATTTACAGACTAACCAGTGAGGTTTTTCTACGTTTTTTTGTTGTTGTTGTTGTTTAAAAAAAAAGCCATCCATTTCTGTCAAAGGGTTCTAAGAAGTTATTAAAAAAGTAAATGAACAAAGACCTTCATTGCAGGTATCTGTGATAGGGCACTGGAAAGACAAAGAAAACAATAGAAATTAGGGTGGAACAAGACCCAGTGATTTTGAGAAACATGCTGTAAGAGTAAGATGGTGTACTTCACTCTGGATAAAATAATGGAAGAAGTTATTCACCTGTGGAGAGGCTGCTCAAATCTGAAGTGAAACATCCACACCTCAAATGCTGTGTCCAGCTCTGGGCCACTCAGAACAGCAAGGACACCGAGGGGCTGGAGCGTGCCCAGGGAAGGGAACGGAGCTGGGGAAGGGGCTGGAGCCCCAGGAGAGGCTGAGGGAGCTGGAAAGGGGCTCAGCCTGGAGAAAAGGAGGCTCAGGGGGGACCTTGTGGCTCTGCACAACTCCCTGACAGGAGGGGACAGCCGGGGGGGATTTGGGATCTTATCCCAGGGAACAGGGACAGAAGGAGAGGGAATGGTGGCCTCAGGCTGGGCCAGGGGAGGTTTAGATCAGATATTAGGGAAAATTTCTCCATGGAAAGGGATGTCCAGCCCTGGCACAGCTGGAATGGTGGAATCCCCATTCCTGGAGGGATTTAAAAGCTGTGTGGATGTGGTACTTGGGGTCAGTGGTGGCCTGGGCAGTGCTGGGGGAGTGGTTAGACTCCATCTTGGAGGGCTTTTCCAACCTAAACAATTCTGTTATTCTATAGAATGTTAAAACAGGACCATTTTCTACCACTACAGAGCCACATTTATTCGAAGTTGTGTCCTTGTTACTGAGGCCAGTTAATCTCCTCGGTTTACAATTTATCTTCTTGGAGAGGTCTTGTCACCCTGAGCAGCATTTCAGTGTCATGCTGAGGGCACTTCTCCCACTGATGGCTCTTGTTAATGTTACCTATAATGTTACGCAACTACTGCTGAGTGGCAGTGTGGGTGGCCAGGAAACTGAATGATGGGGTGAAGGGAAGGAGAGTATTTTAAAGGGAATGAGTCAACCATATTAAAAGACAGTCTTGGTATGAAGTGAAAAAGAAAAAGATTTGGAGAAGAAAAATTATTAATATAGACACAAATTCAAAACCAAAAGTGGGTTGTGAAGAAAGGTCGGCTCCTCTCTGCTGCTCATATGAACTATCACATGGAGCAAAGTAAGCCACTTACTGAAAACTGATATCCTCATCACCTGGCCTGAAAACAGCATTAAAGAAATGTGGAAGGGAGAATTTGCGTTTTGTTTATCACCATTGACAGGAGTGGATTCTTGTTCTCTGTGAAATGTTTCTGAAAAGCCTCTCAGAAAATGCAGAGAATGTATTTAGAAGAAACAGAAGTGTGTAAGAACCTGTTACTAATTTTTATTTAATTGTATAGGCACCCTAATATTTTTCACAGGTGTAATTGAAAAGACAAACTTTTAATTCCTTTTCATGTAATCAGCTGTTTCTCCTAATTTTCTCATTTCTTTGTTGATTAGGAACTAAGCGAATTAGTGGAATACATTGCATGTTTCTTATGCCAAATCAGCTTTATAAATAGAAATTATTCCACAGAATTGGTTAATTTTTGAAACAATAACCCAGAGTTTAGGCAAAAACTAGCAATTCTTAACAAATCTGAGTTAGAGTCGGAGAACTAGGGGTGTTCAGCCTGGGGAAGAGAAGGCTCTGGGGAGACAAGCCTCTAATACACTGCAATTGTTTAATCCTCCTGTATTTGTTATCCCCAGCACTTTTGGGAGATGTCTGATTGCCTTCACTTCTCTGAAACAAAGTTGAGACACGTAAGATATCCTTTTTTTTTTTAATTGCCCTTCAGATATGTTACTGGAATGTGGTGGAGCTCTTCCAGAGCTGCTCTTCTTCATATTCAGGCTGGAGCCCAAGCTGGATGAGCTGTGGCCCACTACTGAATGACATATTCTCCAAAGACACTGTAATCCAATGCATTTTTTTGTTGCTATCAAGCTGGTACGACGTACCGGTGTACGGAGCCTGTTCCACTCCAGCATTTGTGTGTGTGTTAACCCAAACCCTTGACCTCAAAGATAATGTTGGCTAATAACAAAAAACAGCTGTCCTGTTCTAGAGAAAATAAGATGTATTGTAACACTGCAGGTTCAATTTGCTTTATTCACTGCAATAGGACTCATTATCTGAAGTATATCTGTTCTCCACAGATAAACTGAGGAGAAAATGGATGTTGCAGTTCCCAAAGGCAGGTCTTTGGTCTACTCACCAGCAGATAATTTGTGGCACTCACAGGGAAATCAGATGCTTACTCGATGCAGCCAAAAAAAATTATCTGAACAAATAATGACAAGTTTTCCCATTCCAACACTAATCTTCTAGATTTTGATAAATTGAGTCAATAGGAAGAGTCATATTACATTCCCATGGGAAAAAGCTTCGTGGAATTTTTCTGATACATAAAATTAGTTTTCTGCAAGAAATTAGCCATCTTAACATGTAGTAGCTTAATTAGAGTCTGTTAGAAAACTTAGTGTAAATTGTAAGTAACCAGTTATAATTACAAACAAGATTTTGGTGAGGAAGAGCTGAGAGACTCTGGGATTGAGATGTACAACATATCCAGGTTCTTTGCTGTCTTTCAGCAGTAATCTCTTATCTCGTCGCTGTCTGTCACTGCTGTGCTTTATGAACCAGGCTACACAAAATTAACTTCGGTCCCAAAATAGACAAGACTTCATAAATATTCCAGGAAATTTTATTTAGTTGGATAATGCTGTTTTTACATATTTCTATCAAGAGCATTTTGCTTCAACATTTGAGAAAATACCATCTGTTGCTTGTAGTTCATTTTGAAACAAGTGCCTGTGTACATAGACTTCTACAATTATTTTCTGTGAGTTTTGGGTATTCCACATCTCAGTTAAAGGTTCATTTTTTGGCATTCAGGCTGCAGCTGCCCTGTGCTTCCAGAACATTCAGCTGCTCTGTGCTTCCAGAACATTCAGCAGAGCAGTGGTCAGCAACTTCTGTGTTTATCAGAACTGATGCAGTGTCTTTATGTCCAAATGTCTTTCAAAAATAAGATGGAATGTACAGAAAAGAGATTTAATCTTAAAAGTTTCCCCGTTTATTTGGTTTGTTTGCTGTCAGCTCTCAGAAGGCTGTTTCTCATCTCCTTACAATTTCCATTTTCTTCAGCTCTAGAGAGCAGTTCTTGAAATTTGTTCATGGAGGTATTTTGGCCCCAGGTTAATAGAAAAAATGATACTTGTACTGGCAGTGACTAGTTTTGGAGAATTGGTAAGGTAAGAGGAAAACAAAGCCACTTTCGTGTACTTTCTAATCTTTTAGAAGAACTTATCTCCTTTATACTGAAAAACACTTCAAACCTCAATAATGGGATTTTTCCGATAGGCTCCACACATCTTTGTTAAGGTATTCCCTTTAATTTTCAAAATATTTAACACCATTGAAGGAATGAATATAGTATGTGTGCTGAGTGGTGTCATAAAGGATTACTTCTTAAATCATGCTGCTGTCTTTAAATGTATCATAAGAAATAAAAGCATTTTCCATGATTTATCTTCAGCTGTGGTATACAGTGGTAGCTGTAAAACAGCTTATTCCTGCTCACAGCAGTTTGGGAATCTCGTGCCATAACCCCTTGATAAGTGGCTGCTATCTGGGACCCGACATTTTTTATCATGCACTGCTGCTGTTTAATACTGAACCATCATAAAAGCTTTCCTGTGTGCACACCGTAACCTTCTGTATGAACAGCAACAGGTTAAATCAACCTTTTTTGTAATTCCTGTTTTTAAACATGCCTGATATTGTTATGAGACAGTCAAGAGGTTGATTTTCTATTGTTGTGTTACCCGTCTCAGTTTCCCTTCGCACTGATTTTTGGTGTTTGAGCAGAGCAGGGGTCTTGCTTCGTGGGAGAGGCAGGGTGTGGCTTTAGCAGTAACACCATTCCCTTGCCTCCTTGGAATTCCCCCGATTGTAATGATGGATACATCTCCTCTGCGAACCCCTTCTGACTTTCTTGTGCCTCCTACAGAAATTTCGATAGCAATTTTCACCCCAAGGGCAGGAATACAGAGTCTTTTGGCTGCTGGGTAGAGAGAAGCGCTGATTTTTCCCACTGACATCCTGTGCATCATCAGGAGCAGAAAATCTTCTGCTTGGGTCGTATGGAAATTATGGAAACTCCATTCAGTCTTTGTTTGTATTGAGGACTTGGATAACACAGTCTTGTGTGTGAAGTTTTTTCTCTTCGATCGGGTCAAAATTATTCAGATTGGTAATTCAGTGGGAGAGAACAGTTCCAAGGCATTGATGGTTTTAGTGTGTCGTATCAGAGATGCTGAACCACAGGATCTGATCATTGAGGAACCAGATGAGAACTTACGAATTCAGCTTCTGTGAAGTTGACAGTTTTAGTCAGGGATCAGTTTATATTCAGTTTATTTTGATACCTTCTCAATTAAAATTGCTTGTACACTGAAGATGGGTCTGCAAAACCATAGAATTGTAGGATTGTTTGCCTTTGGAAAAGCCCTCTTGAGTCTGAGTTGGAAAAGTCATTGAGTCCAGCCATTCCCCCAGCCTGCCAAGGCTACCACTAACTCATGTCACCAAGTGTCACATCCACATGGCTTTTAAATCCCTTCAGGGATGGGGACTCCACTCTGGACAGCCTGTGCCAGTGCTGGACAATCCTCTTATGAAAGAAATTTTCCCTAATATTTATTCAACCTGAGCCTCCCCTGGCCCAGCCTGAGGCCGTTCCCTCTCCTCCTGTCCCTGTTCCCTGGGATAAGATCCCAAATCCCCCCCGGCTGTCCCCTCCTGTCAGGGAGTTGTGCAGAGCCACAAGGTCCCCCCTGAGCCTCCTTTTCTCCAGGCTGAGCCCCTTTCCAGCTCCCTCAGCCTCTCCTGGGGCTCCAGCCCCTTCCCCAGCTCCGTTCCCTTCCCTGGACACTCTCCAGCCCCTCGGTGTTCTTGTTGTTTTGATTGGCCCAGAACTGACTCCAGGATTTGTGTAATCTACAATTATCGAGTGATTTTCTCAAGTGACAGCAGGTGGTTCACAGGAAATATGCTAAAAGTTGGACATATGCTTTGCCAGAGTGTCACGGTTGTTACTGCTAAGCATGATATCAAGGATTAAGAAAATACTTGATAATATAGTCAGAGATGATGCTGGGGTGATAAGGTACTAGTGGCTAAATTACATTCCTGCAACTGTAATGTATTGTATGCAGTAAAATTTGGGAGATGTGAAGGAAAAAGATGAAGAAAACTGTTTGGCTTAAACTGCTAATTGTTTCTTTCTGGCCATTTGCAAGATGTAATGTTTTGCCATCTTCATGGTAAAAATATGGGTTTCTGTACTTTGTTGACATCACATAGGATAAAATGAATGAGTGCCCATTCCAAAGAAGCATTAAAATACAGTGAGGATCCTTAAATCTGGAGTTAACTATGAACTAAAACACAAAAATAAATGCCTGTGTAGCAACTGTATCTTCTTACAAAATGGTTAAATGTGTTTATTTTTGGATAACAACTTACTTGCTTCGAAAAGGGTCATCAGAAATAGTGTATGAGATATACTTTAAAGTCTACAGATTTCGTTAGGTACTACTATTTACCCTTCTATTAATACTACTGTTGGGTTTAATGCATAAATTGGGAACTTTGTCTTATATAAGACCTGCATTGCTCTTGGTGGGAGCCTACAAGGAAGTGGAAAGGGATTTTTTACAAGAGAATGGAGTGACAGGACAGGAGGGAATGACTTTCAAGTGCCAGAGTGCTGGGTTAGCTGGGATACTGGGAAAGAATTCCTGGCTGTGAGGGTGGGCAGGCCCTGGCACAGGGTGCCCAGAGCAGCTGTGGCTGTCCCTGGATCCCTGGAAGTGTCCAAGGCCAGGCTGGACACTGGGGCTTGGAGCAGCCTGGGATGGTGGAAGGTGTCCCTCCCATGCCAGGAGGGCCTGGAACAAGATGGTCTCTAAGGTCCCTTCCAACCCAAACCATCCTGTGATGATTGTCATTCCATGATAATTATCAAGGTTTCAACTCTTGCAGCACTTATTGCTGTGTAGCTTCTCCAAACAGTTTTGCTGGTGATGTTTTGCAGCTAAGCTGAATATGTAGGGCTGGAATCAGAAACTTTTTCACTTGAGGAATGTCTTTAAAATCCTCGAACTCTCCTCGAGGTAGATTGGTTCTGTTAATTAAAGCCTGTGTTATGATTATCTATTTACCCTTGTATGGTGCAGTTGGGCTTGTGTATGGGACTTGTTCTTTCTTGTTCTGCCAGTCAAACTTAACAAAATCTTCTCGTACCTCTAGGGAATACTGCTTAGTTTCATGGAGAAATGGAGAAATCTTCATTTCCTTTCAACAGCAAGAAAACCTCATTAGTATTTCAAGCACAGTATGACTAAATACAAACTCACAGTTTTAATTTTCTTAGTACGAATGTTGTCATCTTCTAGTAGAAGTTGCTTCCCAGGTTTTATGGAATTTTAGACAATGATTGGGTTCAGTTTTACGGAATACTGTTTGCATTCTGTTGCCATTATTGCATGTGGTTTGGAAATACTGTCTTGGGAGTGTTTGAGTTCCCAGCTGGTGACTGTAAGGTATTTTGGGCATTGTGGTGGATCCTTTATGCTGGAGCTTCTTGGTGGACTTAGACCAGCCTCTGAAGCTTGACCCTGATTGCATGTCTTCCAGAGTAATTTACTTTTTCTAGTGTTTGTTGTGGTGAAAATCAGTTTATTTGATTTGATTCGTGGGGATGCTTGGACCAACCTGGTCTAGTGGAAGGTTTCACTGCCAATAAACCTTCCAAACCAAACTATTTTGGGATTCTGTGATTCTGGGAATTGCAAAATCCTCAGTAAACAGGTAAAAAGGACACAGGACTATGAGAGTGAAGCATTGCCAAGAATCAGTAAAATGCTGAGGGAATCTGGGCAATTTTATAGTAATTTTTGATTGATTCTGGAGCCTGACTTTGAAAGAGGTGAAGGATAAGTTAAAATGTTCTGAAGTGAAGTGGTTTAGGATTGGAATTTCAAAGATAGGAAGGGCATGGATGGAAGAAGAGATGAAGGTGAAGGGGTGACCAGGACCAGGAGGTAAGCTGTGGGTTAGCTGTAGGTCAGCTGGATGGTAAACATGGTATGAAGTCAAGTAAGAAGTACCAATGAAGCATCTGCACCTCCCCTGGCCTATATTCATGTCCTCAGAAATGGCTCATTATTTCTGGGCCAGTGCAAGTTGGGAAAACAAGGTTTTGGAGCATGGAAGCAGTTGGGCTTGCTGCCTTGGCAGGTGTCCTGTGGTGTGTTTTCCCTTGGAGCAGACTGCTCGTGGGCCTTTTCCTCTGGGACAGGACACACACTGTGGCATTTCATCTGGTGTAGCATTGTCGTGGGCTGTGGTAGGTGTTGGCATCGGGATACGGGCTGGAAACACTACTTCCTCGTGGGAAATGTGTTCATGCATGGGCTGGCTCAGCGTGGCTGAAAACCTGCACTCTCAGCTTGCTAGTTACTGGGGAGAGCAGAGGAGTATCAGGATGGACAGTTTATTTGGCCAAGCGTCCGGCAACAAACTTGGCTCTGGTGCGACAGCTCTGCTTTCATTTCTAAGCGGTGCTCAGAGATGCCAGGGTTAATTCTTGAGGTTATAATCACTGTAGGCCCTGCATTTTTTCACGTAATACCTACTTTACCAAAAGTTGTCTGGGTTTGACATAGAACAGCCAAAGAGTATTGCCAGTAAAAGAGATAAAGATAAGATTCTGGTCACCAAAGGCTTGGCTTTGAAGTTGCTTTGCTCGCTGAGGGTAAGAGCAGTTTTCTTGTGAGCTTCCTTCATTCCTCTCTGTTCTTCCACTCCTTTGGCAGAGTGAGTTTATTTTGTTGAAGGTTTTATTTTCTGCTGAAAGTGCAGGAAATTCAGACAGCTCTCTTGGAAGCTCCCCAAAGCTAATACAAACAAGATACATATGCTTCTCTTAAACTAACTAAAAATAAAGTAAATTATTTGAAAAATATTTAACTGTAGATATTCCCCTATAAAGACAAAAGGGAAGTTTACATCATTACAGTTGTGGATGCTGATAAATTATGTTATCAAGGTGAAATTCTCTGGAGTGTCTATTGTCTATTCCTCACAAAAGATTGAGGAGTACCACCCTGAAATCTGGAATAGCTGTGTTACAGACAGAAGTAGTAACTACTGAATGTCCAAAAGCATAATTTATTGAAGTGTTTTTTAGCATCTACAAAGCCAGATTAAAAAAAAAGTGATGTAAAATGAACTGAAACTGTCTGTTCAGCTACATTTTGTGTGGCTGCAGTTTATGGATCTGGAGCAGTTTACCAAATTTTTCCTGCCAATTTCTCCCTGGTAAAAAAAAAATCACAGATCTTGTGTGTTTGGGGTTAATTTGGCATTCTTAGTCCTTTTGATATCTGTTAATTGTGCGGGGTATGTATGCTTTTTTTTTTTTCATTGCTGACAAAATTGCTTTTATAGTCATATCTGCGTCATGAAGGAAGTAGTTGTTTATGACTATAATTTTTTATAATTTATGTTCACAAATTGTTGAATCTCACTGAAAATATTATAGATGAAGAGCTATAGTGAGTCATCATGGACAGGGGCTCAGAATGGAGAATAGCCATAATTACAGTTGCCTGTGCAACATCCACCCTCACCTTTTCTCTATTCCTACATCTGTATGAGGGCTCCAGCCTCAGCTCTGAAGATGATGGGTGGTCCCACAGTCTGGATGCAGCAACACAGACATGGTGCAGCCCTCCCTGACATAACAGTGCCTGAAGGGGCTCCAGGAGAGCTGCACAGGGACTGGGGACAAGGCATGCAGGGACAGCACACAGGCCATGGCTTCCAGTGCCAGAGGGCAGGGATGGATGGGATATTGGGAAGGAATTCCTGGCTGTGAGGGTGGGCAGGCCCTGGCACAGGGTGCCCAGAGCAGCTGTGGCTGCCCCTGGATCCCTGGCAGTGTCCAAAGCCAGGTTGGCAGGACTTGGAGCAGCCTGGGACAGTGGAAGGTGTCCCTGCCCATAGCAGGGGGTGGTACTGGATTGGCTTTAAGATTCCTTCCCACCCAAACCATCCTGGGATTTTCTGGGTTGCAAAGAGAGGCAAAGGGAGCAGATGTCCTTAAGGGGTCACTCAGAACTGGCAGGGAGAGTGGTGAGTCCGAGATGGTTTTTCTTCTGTGAATTGTGGAGTTCCTGGGAAGGAAACTATTACATCACGTCCAGCTGTTTTAAGTAGCAGCCTCACAGCTTTTGCACACTGTGTGCACTCCTGGCTCCACTGGAGAGGAACCAGCACTGTTGGTCAGAATGAGCTAAAGCCACCAAGCTTTGACACAAAGCTACTTGCACTTTTGAAAATGCAAATGTCAAAGCATTTTATTGCTGGCAGCAAGTTCCCACTCACTAAAAGCCATTCATTGTCGTAAGCAGTTAAGATCAGAATTGTGTTTGGACATCGTTTTTTTGTCAGCCTGCATTTCCATCAAGTATTTCTTTTGCAATTACGTGTGACATTTCCACTTTATTTTGTCAGATTTCTTTGAATTAAGACTTCGGCACAGTGTGGTATCCTGTTGTTTTCTTTTACCCTATTTACATTGTGCAGTTGTAGTGTACTCCCTCACCAATCCCTGCTCAGGTTTGCTTTTTTTAGGCAGATAAGCTTCTTCCTGCTTATTGTCCTAACTATATAATTAGCAGTTATTTAGCTGAAAGTGTAATTTGGCTGGAAAATTGCTGTGATGTGAATGCACAGTGAGAAATGTGGCTTTTTATAGTACACACAAGTGACCTGGGTGTCTGTACCCATTGTCATATGGTGCATAACACCATTGCTATGAATCTTGCCACAAAGGAAAAATTGCTCTGTTAGATCTCCAATTTTTAAAAAATTTAGAAAGTAGACCTCTTCAGGCTTACAATTATTTGTTGCTTTGGATTGGGGTTTTCTGTACATCCAGATAAAAGGAAGTAAGACCAAATCATTGCATTTAAGTGAGTTTCAGCTTGCAATAAAGAAATATATAATCGTATCTGTAATATATAGTCTGAAGCATGTAATTGTCATGTGGACATGATGTGAGAGAGACTTAACTTTGTTCACTGGTGCTTCTTAGAATCTTGGAATAGAATCCCTGAATGGTTTGGGTTGCAGGGAACCTTAGGGCTGACCTTGTTCCATCCCTGCCATGGGCAGAGACACCTTCCACTATCCCAGGGTCCCTGTCCAACCTGGCCATGGACACTAAAGTGGATGGAGCAACCTTCTCTGAGAAACGTGTGCCAGCTGTGGCTGAGTGTGCAGCACATCTTCCTGGGTTAACGATCAAAAATGCAAAATATCATTAAGAAATCTGTCACCATCCGTGCTGTGTAATACCATGAGTACCACTCTGAAGAAGGGCAGTGCTTAACTTCCAGCCTGAACCCAGGACTGAAGGTCAGAAAATGGGCTAATCAAGGAGCTTGTTTCATCATGGAAGAGAAGCTCATGTCCCCCTTTGCTTATTGATGCCATTTCATAGCATCAAGAGTCACCAAAATTCTGAATTTTCAACAAGCTATTATTTTTCATATAAACTAACTTTGGAGGAAAGAAAACAGAAAGCTGAATAATTTTGTCTCTGTTTATATTAGACACTACAAGCCACGAGGGATGGTTATGCAACATTAAGCTGAATTACACAAGACATGCCTTCCTTTATCTCCTCAGAACTGGTAACATTTAGAGGGTGGAGATTTGCATTCATTCATGAGAGAACTTTTAAAATCACTTTTTTATTGTCACAATAATTAAAATAAATTCAATGTCAAATTGAATTAAAAGGCTGAGCACTCAGAATGTTCCATTGTGGGAACCAGGAGATGGGGAACCATAAATTAAACAGGTTTTTGGTGACACTGAGTTTTTGCATCCTCTGCTGACAGTGATTTGTTTTTTGATGGGTAAATATGTCTGTAAGGAGCTGAACTGTGGGCAAATGCCTGGGGTTTTGTGGTTAGGCTGCTTCACTTCTCTTGATATTTAAAAGCCATATACTTTTCAAGTGGTTCTATACATCAGGATGTAAGTATTGAGTTCTGTGGAAGTGTGTGCCCAGGAGGATGCCATGCTAATTATTAATTGTACTGCAGTAAAGAAAGCAGCAATATTCCAGGATGGTCAGATCCAGGAACATCTAGCTCTGCCCATCGTTTGCCTTGGCTTTGAACTTTTGTGTGTTCCTTGATAGTGTTTATCAAACTCAGATTGTTTTTCCCAGATAATGTTCTCATTCATTGTGTTTTCCCTTGCATCCTCTCAGCTTATTTCCATTCTCTTTTCTCTGGCACGATTACTTGTTTTTTCCTTTTAACAAAAGACTACCCAGACGTGTACCTGACTGTCTTTTAGCTGCCACTGCCTGGTTTATCCCTTGTGCACCTAGAACATGACCAAACATCTCTCTTTTTGCCTTAAAAGTTAGCATCTTTGTAAAAAAGCATCACATTTAATTTCTCTCTTGAGAAGGAGCAAGAGGTGACTACCTAGAATTACCCACAGTAATGTAAGGGCTGTGCCTACGTTCCTGTCCTCTTTGCAGGCATGATTTCAGTCTCACAGTGTTGGTACCAATCTTTTAGCTCCAACTTTTCATTTTAATGATGGTTGTAATTATTTCTGTGGGAATAAACCAAAAAAAAATAGGTGGGGGAGGACTGGTACACGTTGATGTTGACAGAGGCATTATCTGAGCCCTGTTTTCTAAAGGAATAATGTAGTAATTTTAAATGTGAGTGCCACACTGAACTTGTCAATTGTAAGCAACAGGAAACTTTTAACTCCTCTCCATTAAATACTGTTCAGTAGATTGAAGCATGTCTACGTTTCACAAATCAATATTTGACTTTTCATATAACAGCTAATTCAGTGGAAAAAAAAGGTCTTAGAAAGCTGCTGAGGATGATGTGTTAGCCCTTGCCTTGGCCACACACATTCAGCACAGCATTTCGTCTGTGTTCAGCTGCTCTGAAAGTAATACACAGGGTGATAAACTGCAACAACAAAATGTTAATGTAACTTTATTTATACCTGTCTTGATACCATGTCTGGATGCGGTGGGGCTGTAGCTTGAAACTGATGATACAGAGCAACAAAACCACATGGCATTTTATCAGCATTTCTCCACTGTCTCATCCAAATGTTGTCCTTGGATTTATGCTTGTTTTTTCCCTTGTTTTGAAAACTTTTAAACCCTTAGGAATGATTCAATCTCTAATTATAGGAGCAGACAGTTCTGATATGTGCAATAAAGGGATTCAGTGATACTTCTCTGTCTTTTATGGAGATCATTCTTATAAATTCATTCTTATGTAGTTATCTTTGAGTAAAAATCTTCATTATATCTCGTATTTTTCTTCATGGGGGTCCCAGATTCTGCACCTGCGATGAGGTAGCTGAAATACAGATGGTTGATTCTGTCCATCAGTTCTTAAAAATGTTAAATTTAATTACTGTGCAATAACCTCTGAACCTTTTCATTGTTTGAAGCTGACCACTAGCAGAGTCTCCAGCCTATTGGAAGATGGTTAGCAATGCTTTCTGTTTCAATTAGCTGTATGCCTGGGGTTTAAGCTGAGCTCCTTTCATTAAAAAACATCTAGTTTTTGAAAAGTAGTTGTGTGGTTTGTTACCTTTCTGGTAACTGGATAGATCTCACTTGATTTGGAATCATATTATTTCTGTGAAAGTTGTGTAGTCTGTATTTTAGGATAGTGTCTTGGTCACTAGCTCACCCTGCTGCACTGAGGGCAGAAGTATGCCAGTGCTCAGAGCTTTTAAAAATGCACCACAATACAGCATATTCTGCAGTAAATCTGAGTTGATGAGCAAGCACCATTTCCCATGTGAGTTTGGTCTGGATTTTTCTTCAGATCCCAGCTGAAGCAGTTATTTCTATTTTTGTCTAATATTTTCCATTGCACACCCTTCACAACACCTACCTGGGATGCTGTTTCATAGCACAATAACTACATAACTACAGGCAGAGGAACCACCTGTGTTTTGAAAGTAAAGATTATTTCTGTCATAGAAGAATGTGATCCCATTGACACCCATCAGCTTTGTAAGGGCTTCTGCCATCATTGTTAGCTACACTACAGTGCTAATTTAGGTGGTGAAGTCATTAAAAAATAGGAGATACTTACATTCAGAAAAAAATCTGTAACCTTCACTGTCAGGCTTCATTGCTAAAGAAGGAATTTTACTGGAATGCATGCACGAAATATTCCTCTTTAAACAAGAGCTCCGAAAAGCTTCCACTTGAATCTCCCTTCTACATGTAGAAGACAAGTTTTGGGGATAACCAGACTCAAGTGTGGGAATAATGATAGGATCTCACTTCTCCATGGTCCTCAGTGTCACAAAAGAAATTGAGGAGCGGGTTAGGGGAATGGTGCTGCCTTCTGCAGGGCCACATCTAGGAGAGTGATTTGGGACAAGGGACTGAGAGATGGGACAATGCCCAGTGTGGAATGCCTTCCCACTGCCAGAGGGCAGGGATGGATGGGCTATTGGGAAGGAATTCCTGGCTGTGAGGGTGGGCAGGCCCTGGCACAGGGTGCCCAGAGCAGCTGTGGCTGCCCCTGGATCCCTGGAAGTGTCCAAGGCCAGGCTGGACATTGGGGCTTGGAGCAGCCTGGGACAGTGGAAGGTGTTCCTGCCCATGGCAGGGGTGGAGCTAGCTGAGCTTTAAGGTTCCTTCCAACCGAGACCATTCTGGGATTATGTGACCAACACTTCTAGGAAAAAATGCACCTTGCTTTGCATTGAAGGCTCCAGAGCAAAGTGGTAGCAAAGAATTTTGCTCTTTATGAGTCTGAAGAGGATAATGAAAATTCCTGTGTTCTCTTCTGCCTTGGTGAGAGCATACATCTGCCACATGACAATTCCTACAGTGCTACTTAATAGTTGAAAATAGCTGTGTGCAGATTGAATGACGGCCCAACAAAATGCTGTCGTAAGTACTGCCTTTTTATGAAGAATTTAAGTGCCTTGTGATAACTCAGAAAATTGACTTTGTGGGCAGTTGGCAAAAGGAAAAGTCGGTGGTTTCTTTGTTCATACCCAGCAGAAAAACTCAAGCTGGTTTAGCATGGCTCACAATCTTGCCAGACGTGTAAAGTCTCACAGTGCAGTGTTTGATGTGATGCAGACAAATGATACAAACTAGGTAGAAATGCCCTTTTTTTACCCTATTCCAAGGCAGGACAGACAGCTCTGCAGTTGGAATAACCATATTGGAGATATCCTGATTTGGAGCTCAAGGAGGGAAATCCGGACAGCTGGCAGGAGTTTGCATGCCATCTTGTTCAGCTTAGGAAGTCTGAGTTGTCAAATGCACTGACAAAATGAAAAGCTCTACAAGCTTGTCTTAGTGTGAAGGCTTAGTGCACTACAAAAGGAGATTCCTTTTTTCATTTATTACAAGTGTTCTTCAACGCCAAGAAAAAAATTTTTAAAAATAGTCAAAGGGGAAAAGTCTGGTAACAGTTACAGATGTTCAAGGTGCAGTGATGTTTGATCCTGTCAGTTTTCCTTCTCCTGCCTTTGCTTTTCTCTTTCACCCACTGGTTTTTATTTCTCTGTTATTTTTTCTTTCTTTTCCCTATCCCTCCTTCCTGCATAGGGGCTCAACAGAAAATGTAATAAATTAATTATATGCTGAAGTGCTTTTACTTAGAATAGTAAAGGTTGAAAAGATTGTTCACTTAACCCTTAAGAATCCGGCTGATTACAGTATGGTAATGCTTTATTTCATGGCTCGTATTGGGAGAATCAAGCTATGAGGCTGAGTACTAGTATGATGTATTTCAATTAAAATTCTGATGATTACTGGAGGAAACAGATTCCTTTCCAGACATATGGATGCCAGATTTGCTCACCATAGAGACATTACCAGCTAATAGCTTTATTAATAATGATTACCTGTGCACTGCCTTTATTACTCAATATTTTACAATGGAAAAGGGCACACTGACCTTTTACTCCTTTCTTAAAGGCACAAGACCTGAATGTGATTGAGGAGGTGATCCGAATGATGCTGGAGATCATCAACTCCTGCCTGACCAACTCCCTCCATCACAACCCCAACCTGGTGTATGCTCTGCTTTACAAGCGGGATCTGTTTGAGCAATTCCGGACTCACCCCTCCTTCCAGGACATCATGCAAAATATAGACCTGGTGAGTGATATGTGACTTCAAAGATGGTTACACTTGGTTATGTGATCGCTTTTTACTCTTGAGAGGTGGAAAATACTTATCACCTCTTTGTTTTAAAAAATACTTATCACTGGTTTGTTTTAAAATGTTGAATTTTTCTTGCCTCTTTTTTGGGCCTGCACTGTGATGACTTCTGAGCAGCATAGAAGCACAGAGTGGTTTGGGTTGGAAGGGACTTTAAAGGTCATTTAGTTCCAATCTGCTAATTTCTAGAACAATTCTTTCCCACATTTTTAACACAGGAGAATCAGAGGGATTTTGAGATACCTCTGGTAAGGAATTCCCAAGCTGTGATACATCTTTCACCCTCCAAAGGGAGGACAATGTCAGCTTCTCTTGACTGCCCTTGTTAGGAGCAAATGTTCATTTTCATCATGTAACAATCCTTTTCCTTTTCTCTTACTCCTGTCACCAGCCTATTAATGATTATAGGGAATTATTTTTAAATAACTAAAGAGCAGGCATTCAGCTGTCTTATTCTCTGTCTGTGTCTAAATGTGTGTTGTTTTCACCTGCCAAGTGTTTTCTTCACAGCAACCTTCCCTTTGTGTAAGGAAACATTTTAGAAGAAAACAGAACAAAATTGCTGTGGGTAAGAAGCTGTTGCCAGTGTGACTCTCCTTGGAGTATTACTTTGGGAAACAGTTGCTAATTATTTCTGCATCTGATAGTAGTTTTAATGTTCATATGGAGAGCCTGAGCTTCTGCTAGAAAAATCTGAAGGATTACACAGGTTTCTCTGTCTTCTAGTCAATATTTGCAAAGCTGAGGAATGTTTGAAGCAACACTATGATCACTGGATGCAAAATACTGGAAGGGAGAGCTGAGCAGGGTGCTAAGTCTCTGGATGCAGTGAATAACATATTGTGTCTAATAATCTGCAGAGTTTCTGGCTGATTTGCTTTTAATTACAGGAGATTGACAGGTATCTGATTGCCCATAGAGGAAGGTAATTTTGAATGTTGAACTGAAATCCTGCTCTGTACCTATTCCTTCCTCTTGTGTTCTCTCTTCACATTTTCTGGTCATGCAAGAGTTTGGGGAGTGGAGGACTTGAAGCTCAAAACTCTCCAAACTTTCAGCAGCTGCAGACTACAGGCAGCAGCATGATGCTGTCTGCATGATTAGAACAAGATGTCTTCAAGTTGTGTAAAGAGGATATGGTGCACTGAAGATAACAGTTGTCTACATTCCTGACTGAGATAGGGACCTTCTCTGGTTACTTGCCCACATCCAGGATAACTGGTGGTGGCCAGATCCTTCTGCTTGCAGCCCTGTGCCTCCCACAGACAGCAGCACATCCTTTCCTTTGTAACAGTTAAATGTAGGTTTTCCTCAACAATTTAAACAATTCCTCCCCAAAACTATTTAATATTGGGTTACAGCATAATGCCAGTTACATTCAGAAACTATTTAAAGCTTTCCAAGGGAGCATGTTGAATTTTTAAATAGCTCCTTTGTTAGAGAAGCGAGGACGTCAAAAAAAGAAATTTTTTAATTTTTTTTTTTTTTAAATGTACCTGTCACCATCTGGCAAGTGGTAAGAGCTGTCAGGCTTGTAGATCTGAATAAAAGATGAGATTCATCTGACTCCTCGTCTACCCTGTCACGTCCTGCACTTCATACACGGTATTGGCAGCACCAAGCAGAACCAGTCTTTGTCTTGTGTGCTACAGCCAGAATGTTCTAACTGGTCTTGCTGTCCCTTGGAGCAGTGGCAAATCATGTTAGGTTTACTGTGCACATTGCAGGGCGCTTGTCTGGGAAACATGGGCAGGATCTGAGGAAGAATCAAAATGAGTTTCTGGCTCCAAGAACTTGCCAGGCTTTTCTCTGCTGTGGTGGAGCTGGGAGGGAGCTCCATCCTCATAGCTGTATGGGACACTGTGGATGTCTGAAATGTAGCTGTCCTCTAAAAGGAGCCAGAAAAAAAATCTTTAAAGATTTGGCTCAATAAATTTCTGAACTGTATATACTCATGGGAAGAATCTCCCTATTCTTGACCTGCTCTTATATTCTTATTTCAGCATCCATCACAGCCTCCTTTCAGATAGAACAGTGAGCTGGCCAGGCTTTTCATATGACCAAGGCTGGTTATTCAGAAGAGGATGGATCCACCAACTTCCTGTGTACTGGGGAACTGTGTTGGCTTTCAGGCTTTCATTTATCATTGTTGTGATCAATGAAATGTTGTGCCCCAACTTTGTGTAAATTGTAGATGGAAATGGTAAATGTTGCAACTTTTGGTAGTGCAAGAGTGGTCAAGTAAAGTTACCTGTTTAAAGCTCACCAATTGTGTCTGCAGGGTCTCTGCTCCATCCTGACTCCCTCTCTTGGTGCTCTCTCTGGTCATAAACAGCAAAGTATGTTTGGATTATCTGCACTCGTGCTGCAGTGGAACCAGGAGTGTAATTTTTAACAATGGCATTTACTGACAGGGCAAGAGGCAATGGCTTCCCACTGCCAGAGGGCAGGGACAGATGGGATATTGGGAAGAAATTCCTGTGAGGGTGGTGAGGCCCTGGCACAGGGTGCCCAGAGCAGCTGTGGCTGCCCCATCCCTGGAATTGTCCATGGCTGGGTTGGACAGGGTTTGGAGCAACCTGGTCTAGTAGAAGGTGCATTGGGATTGGACTGGATGGCCTTTGGAGGTCCCTTCCAGCCCAAACCATTCTGGAATTCTGATTCCAATCGTCAGATAGCTCACATGAGAGATTCACATGAGCAGTAGGTGCCTGTTATGCACTGTGTCACTCTGACATCCCTCTGCTCCAGCAAATTCTGCCCACCAGTTGATGAAAGATTCTCCGACTGTAAAATGTAGTCAAGATTTGTATTTCATAGAGAAACACTAACAGACAATGTGATAATGTTTAATGGTGCAGAAATCAGACAAAATACAGAGCATGTAAAATCTGTAATTAGTTTTGGACACCAGAACAGTTGCCAGTTTGCCTTGTCAAGAATGCATAAAATAGATATGGCATGTAAAGAATTAAATGCTTATTATTTTTACTCTATTGGACATAATGTACTCATCAACCAAAAGCAAGCATGGAAGAGGTGAAAAGGCTAAAAATTTGATGAAGAATTAATTGGAGAATGTGGTGGAGATGTAATAATGAGTAGTTGATGATGCAAATAGAAGAAAGCATCTGCTGCAATTCTGTGTATGTATACAAGCAGAGAATAACCCAGAGGTGCCCTCTGAGTCTAATCATCCTGGTGATATCTTAGCTGGATTACTCTGAGTTTAGAATCTCAGAATCATTTAGGTTGAAAAAGACTTGAGACTATTGAGTCCAACCATTGCTCAACACTGCCCAGGCCATCATTGATCGATGTCCCCAGGTGCCACATCCACACGCCTTTAAAAATCCACGGACTGGGAACTTCACCACTGCCCTGAACAGCTGTGCCAGGGGCTGGACAACCCTTTCCGTGAAGGAATTTTCTCCATATCCAAGCTGAGCCTCCTGTGGCCCAGCCTGAGGCCGTTCCCTCTCCTCCTGTCCCTGTTCCCTGGGATAAGATCCCAAATCCCCCCCGGCTGTCCCCTCCTGTCAGGAGTTGTGCAGAGCCACAAGGTCCCCCCTGAGCCTCCTTTTCTCCAGGCTGAGCCCCTTTCCAGCTCCCTCAGCCTCTCCTGGGGCTCCAGCCCCTTCCCCAGCTCCGTTCCCTTCCCTGGATACGCTCCAGCCCCTCGGTGTCTCTCTTGTCCTGAGGGGCCCAGAGCTGTGCCCAGCACTGGAGGTGTCCCAGCAATGCCAGCACAGGGGACAGCACTGCCCTGGGGCTGTGTCACACCCTGGCTGGCACAGCCCAGGGGCCACTGCCCATCTGAGTACTCCTGTGCTTATGCTCAGCTGGCACCATGAAAGAAATTCCAAGTAGAAATAAAAGCTATAGAAAGCTGAACCTCTGAAGGTCCTGGTTTGCCACAGGAGGGGTAAAGTGATGTGGTATTTTTCAAATAAAATGCTGCTGTGAAGTGAAATAGAATAATCTCTTTCACATACTTGTGGGTTCACAGTTCATAAGGAAAGTCTTTTCCAAGGTTAGGACTAATGAAGCACTGTGGTAGGTTTTCAGGAATCTCTGGATAGCAGAAGTTTGGCAGTATGGCACTGGGGCAGAGGACAAATCAGCCTGGGGCTATAGGCACAAGTAGATGTGGGGATGTCTCTGCAGTCCCACCAGAGCTCAGACTAGAGCAGGAATTGCCCAGGTTACCTTCAGTACAGACCTGTCCACAGTAACTCTGGGCTCTTCCTCAGGATTTGGACCATTCCGTTTACTCTGGAGATACACGTAATCTCTGTGTGCTCCATCAGTGAGGCAAAAATAGGGTGAATGTATAAGGGTCATCAGTGTATTGACCACTTTTTATTGAATACTACTTATTTGCCTCTGTGTTTTTATAAATCTAAAATCACTATTACCAGCTGATTGGGAACATATGGGAACCATTAATACTGTACAGAAGAAACTGAAATCAAATACCTCCTGCTTCCTATTAATTTACTTTTCATTTTAGAAAGCCATTTTAGTAAGAGATAGTGCATCTTATTTAGCTAAAATGAAACATTCTTCTTCAGAATGGTGAACAAAGAGGAATGCTATGGTTCATCTTCCGGCCTTGTGCAGAAATATTTCAGCTGGGAGCTGTCTATGTGCCTCCACTTCAGAGGTGGTCTATAATTTGGTCAGCCACCTCAGATATGTCAGGAATTTGGTGGAGACTCTTCGCTTATCATTCCTAAAGATGTGTTTGGTTCATGGCCATAGTGAGAACTCCTTGGCTTTCGCTGCTCTCATATTTCCTACGAGCGAGCAACTGATACCAGGTGGCGGAACTGGCCTAACTAGGAGCTGCTAGAATTTTGTTTGGAAAATAGTCTGATAGACATCAGAAGGTTGGGAGCAATGGATTAGTGATGCAAAGGATTCAACTGATGCCATTTGCTACCAGGAATTTAATTCTTCAAAGACATTTCCCTGCCAGAGTTTAAAATTGATCAAGTTGGCTTCACTCTGGCATAGCAACCGCTGTTGTAAGGCTGCAGGATTTAAGAAGTAAATTTTTATGACTTTCGTTAAAATGTCCTTAGAAAAACCTTGATCCTGTTGATTACCAGAACCTGGCTAAATACACTAAGGTTCTGGGGTTTTGGGTTGAGGTTTTTTGGTTGTTGTTTGCTTGGGTGGGGGGAGGGTCTTTTGCCTGTTGTTTTTCTCCTTAATATTTCAACCTAGGAGTGAGGGTGTAAGAATACCTGGAATACCTCATGTGTCCTTGAACATGCTCCTCATTTCAAGGTGATTCTGAAAAATACAGTACTTCAAGTTTGCTGGTTAACCTTTTGTGTTTCTCCTGCTATTGAATCACCTGAAGCTGTTTCACCCATTCTTAAATCAGTGAGGGTTGGCTTTGCCTCCCATTTGCTCCAGGTATGACTACTGGATACCAAATGTAGCTGTGATTTATGTTTCCCTAGGAAGCTGCTTAGTTGAAGTGCTAATCCTGTGGTACTTTACAGCAAGAGGTTTATTTTTTCTTTTCTTCTCCATTCAATGTGCCATCAATACACCATATTGCTCTCCCAGTGGTGAATGTGGCTGGAAATAAAATACTCAAAGTGTTGCTTTCAATCACTTTCAAAGGGAAACAAAATTGACAAAAACAGGTTCAAAACTTATTCATTTTGTGCCAAGTGATTTTTTCTTCTGTCTTGCAGAACTGACCTTTACAGTTGCAGGCAGTGGAGGCAGCAACGTGTTGTACTGTTATTTTTAGCTGGAGGAGAAGGAGAGGAGCTGTCATGTTCATTAGGCAGTGGCACTGCCTGGGCTGCCACAGGCCTCATGGCACTTCAGCATCTGCTGACAGAATCCAAGTGGAGAAAACATCTTGCACTTGATAGCTCTGCTGTTGGCATGCTGTAAAGGGAAATATCTTGTTAATTCAGCCATGCAGCCCAATTGAAAACAATAGTTGGGTGAAATAACAGACATGTGGTTGTTCCCTCACAATCTCAAAAATTATCTCCAAAACCCAAAATATTGCCTTTAAATGAAAAATGTTTCTAAATCATTCTAATCTTGTTGTACTTTTAATAATCTCTGGCAATACCTTGTAAGTTTACTGTTTAGAAAACAAAAGGAGAAAGTATGAGTTTCTCATGGAAAATTGATCTCTAGGAAGAAATTCTCACTGCGAGGGTGGTGAGGCCCTGGCACAGGTTTCCCAGAGCAGCTGTGGCTGTCCCTGGATCCCTGAAGGTGTCCAAGGCCAGGTTGGATGGGGCTGGGAAGGTAGAAAGTGTCCCTGCCCATGGAAGGGGGTGTAACTAGATGGGCTTTAAAGTTCCTTCCCAACCAAACCATTCCATCAGTCTATAATTAAAATCAGTTTTGGAAATCACTATAGAAAACAGTTTTTGTATAGAAATATTAATGGTATTTTAATACAAACCCTGGCAAGGCCTGAGCTGGACGTGGCCAAGCCAGGTTCCCCATGCCCATTGTACCACAGTTGTGGGTACCTTGCACAGCCAGGATTAGACTCTGCACAGGGCAAGGCTCTCCCTACATCCGCTGTTTTATCTGGACAGGGATCAGATATTCCTGATGAGGGGCTGTCGAATCCTGGATTAGATGTGCCTTTTAGTTTCTGCTAATATGGAAACCAGACAGGAGAGAGAGCTCTTGGAATGGGTTATGTTCCTTCATGGAGAGGCCTTTCAGTACTCAGCATGACTAGGAAAAGAGTAATATACAGCAACTGCTGGAGTTCTTTCTTACTCTTCTTTTTAAGCAGTCCTTGCAGTTGTTTTCTGTTTTCTTAGACCAGTTGCCCAAATAATTAAGGAGAAAATTAATTTTCAGAATATCAGAAAGACGCCATTCTCAACCTTATTTCCCCTAAGATCTGGGGTTTTTCTATTCATACAGTTACATGTTCAGTTGGTTTTAAAACATGTACTAAAACCTGAAACTCATTTAATACTGTTCACCCAGAGTTTTTTTGTCTGGTTCATTTTACTTTCCTTGGGACAAGGAGTGGAAATCAGATAATTTTCATTTTTATTTTAAATTCACCTCTGTTACTTAAGCATAGAAGATAATTAAAGCTCTTTCAAAGGAAAAGGCTACTCTTTCTTAATGTGATGTTGAGCTTTTATGTTTTTATATCTGACTAGATTAGTAGGAAAAGTGTTAGACCCTCTGCTACAGAGGTTGGAGCTTGGGCATGAGGGATGTAATGATGGATGCTTTTTGATTTTATTCCTGATCTGGAGCTAATAAGAAAATGCCTTCTTTAGGATCTCCTCTGTATAATTAATCTTCTTTTAGTGTTTCTTTTTGCTTTTCTGTTTTCTTACTTCATTGGGATACTCATGGGTACCTCACTGTTTCATCGGGGTCTTGTGCTCTTGGGGTCCAAATCAGAGGTACTTCATTTCTATATTGTTTGAAGTAGTAAGCAAATAACTCCCAGAGATAAGTACCATTATTAAAGTAGATATTTTTAATTTTAGTCATCAACTACACATCAAAAATAGCCAGTCTGAGTTCTCTAAAATGCTGACATAGCCCGAAAATACTGGAAGCCTGTCTTGATTTTGTTCTTTTGAAATACAACCCAAAGATGATTAGTACTTTTACCACAAAAACATAAGTCTTTTAAAAACATGTTAAGATTGAAGGGTTTGACTTCCCAAAATAGGAAACGTCAGAATTCAGGGAGTATCTGTGAGCTTCATTCAGTTTTTTTTACATGTTTTCATTATGATAGTATTTTATCCTTTTGGTTAAAAGCTAAATATTTAAGTTTTGCTTTTGTTGTGGTTTAGCAGAACTTGAGCTAACAAGGCAATGCCACTGGGATGGATTCTCTGCAAGAGCCTGCCCTTGGCAAGAATGGGTTTCACCAGTGATTACTGACAACAGAGGAGTGTTGAAATGCAGGAAGATGTTTTTTTCTTTCAAAGTCTGTGGGCAACTTGCTTGTTCCTCTGTGAGCTGTGTATCCTCCACCAGCAATTTGTCCCAAACTCTGTGCCAAAACCATGTCAGCCTCACTCTGAGGTCCTCACGCTCTTTGCACAAGCTGTTTCTTGCTGTTTTACTCTGTTATGTCTGGTCCCTCCCTCCAGCTCCTTTGCTTATGAATTCAGCACATCTTCCTACTCCTCTTTTTTTATAAGGATCAGAGATCACAGTGCTCCACCAGCTCCTTATCTCTAAGAAGTAAAAGCCTACCTGCAGCATCTGCCAGAGGCAGTGAAATTCTCCCTTTCTGCTCAAGTATGGATATAATCGTAGGGACAGCACAGAAGATTAAACCTGAACTTTCTCTTGACTGATTTCCGTACTTCTGTTGTTAGAAACAAAATAAAACAGGGGAAAAAACCCCAAAACAAATACCACAATCCCATGACAACCCCAAAAAGCAACTTCCAGCAACTTTAGTCTGCCTGTCTCATTCACTTGGTGCAAGAGTTTCTAGAGATCCCAGCAAATCTCCCAGCTCAAAACAAGGGCTGGGCTTTCTGTGGGGGAAGTCACAAACAGGAACAACAAATTTGAATCTCACAGTAATCAAGCCATCAGCTGTCTTTGTTTTATGAACAGCAGCTGAGCTGGGAGGCATAATTAGGGTAATGGTTTCTGGCTCCAGCTGTGTCTCACTACAGAACAAAGAGAGCTCAGCAGAGATTTTGTAGTATAATACACTTTTCCCCCTTTCTACTTGGGAGAATTATTGAAGATTACTCGATGGACTGGGGCTGTGATTCAGATACAAGTGAACATCAGTATTTTTCCACAGAGTGTGTCAAAAGCTCACAGGATTTTGCAGAATCTACCATCAGCTTTGTGCTTGCCTCCAGCCCAGAAGTAGCCAGGTGCTCTGGTGGAGACAGACTCTACCAAGTGCCTCTTGTGGTACTTCCAGAGGATTCTAAGTGGGTGTTGAAATTTTTCCCCAGACCCTTTTTGTGTTTTGAGTCCTGGATCCCCTGTGTGACTATAAGGAGCTTCCCTGGGATAAGGGATGGGGTTTGCAAAGTGTGTTCTTTTTGAATGAAAGGAGCTGTAGGAATGAAGGTTTTCTGATGTCCCACATGGATAACTGTCGGTGGGATGTCTGCTTCTGGTATGACCTACTGAGCTTGGAGAGAGATAAAAGTTAAAACCTGACCTAACTGAGTTCTAGCTAACAAGGACCAGCTGGGTCACAGAAAAGGGGGTGGGAAAGGAAATACGGGGAAAATCAGCTCGGCTTCACCAGGGGGATGTCTGAAGATGAGAGGGAATTTGCAGGATTCCTTGGGCCTAGAATCCAGGATGTGGAAGGTATGTGTGGCACTTGGGGTGGGTACTGGGTAGAAGAGGAGCTTTGTGGTGTTGACTTCCTTCTCACTGTCCACTTGCTGCAGCTTTGAGTGCTGCACACCTGCCAGGAAATGTGGAAACTGAGATGCTTAACAGTTTCCCTAGAGACTTTTGTCCAGAAGTCAATGAAACTGTAATGATTTTACTTTAATGCTTTACAATGAAAGTAAATTTCTAGCTCAAATCATAGAAAGACTGGAAGAATTCAAAAGCCTGATGGGCAGAACTGACAGAAAGAAATAAAGGCATATATCAGTGCACAGTACTTGAAAATGTAAATTTATTAATTCAGCTGTGTGTGTTAAATAGTAAAATAATCTGTCTTTTAAAAATGACTGCAGGAGGATGCTGAGGGTTGTGCTAACTTGACATTAACAAAGTCTCCCTGGCTGTGACACAGGCAATAACGTGATTATTCTTTAAGAAGTGCAGATACAGCGGTGCCAAAAAAGAAGATGACAGCTTTGTGTATAAATCGATCCATAGATCTCTTCTATTTATTTATGTGCTGTGATGTTTCATTCCAGGTGATCAGCTTTTTCAGCTCCCGATTAGAGCAAGCTGGAGCTGAGCTGTCAGTGGAGCGAGTTCTGGAAATCATCAAGCAAGGAGCTGTTGCTTTGCCCAAAGACAGGCTAAGAGTAAGTGCTCAAGACCTCATCTCTTAAAGTGTACTGTTCCTATCAATTACACATATATGCCCTTTATATCTGTAACTTCAAAAAATCATCTCTACTCTCAGTAGTGACTGATAAGTGATTACACTGTCGGTTGCCATATGTGTATGTTTTCATTTAAATTCCTAATTTCTGCTAAGTGTTTGGGTGAGTTTTTGTGATTAGTTACTAAATTGAAGCGTGTGGAGGAATTAAAATTTGCTGAAGCTAAGGTTTTCTTCATCATATCCTGAAGATGCAGGCTCGTCTCTCCATCTGTTGTTTAGTTATGCTGTTACCAAACATTGATAATTCTCTCTTTTGATTAATTTATTTTTCTGTCTCTAGTGTTCTGCACCTCTGTCTGGATCTATATTAAATGCTATAAAGATAAATTTGGGGGGCTTTAGTTAATAATTATCCAAGCTAGTGAAAATCAGTTCAGGACCTGTAAGTCTGGTCAACATGATGATGAGCTTTCTGTATAATCCTGAACAGTCCCCTCCATTCCTTTCTGAGAACCTCTCAGATCTCTTAAGGGATTTACCAATGTGACAGGCTAAAATCCATTAATGGCTGTGTGATGTTTAAATACTACAATAAAGAAATCTGTGTAAATGGGTAAGTAAGCAAACGAGAGCTGTGTGTGTTTTTTAAACATGATGAATCTTGTTTCTCTGTTAAGCCAAGTGTATTTTAAATACTGTCTGTTTTCCGCAGAACTATTTTTGTTGCTACTCTGTGATAAGAGAGTGAGAGCACCATTTCTTTTGTGGTAACTTTAGTAAAATATCCTCTGATAAGACACACTGAGTCTGTACAGCCACTGGCGACGGCTGGTAATTTATTTATATGCTGGTAATTTAAAAACACCCAGTGGGAATTTTCTAGCTGGCTGCATATACTAATGTCTTTCCTGCAGTTCCCTGTGTCCCTGAGATGGCACATCTTCAGTCACTCAGACTGAATTCCTTCAGGAGAGGTTGGTCTAGAGTCCGAGTCCTGAGCTGCAGTACAGGAGTAGCCTGAGTAACACCAGAGGAGTTGTTGGATCCAAATCCAGCCCTTCAGGTTGTCCTTTCTACATGGTGATGCTGTGAATACAGAGAAACACTGGAACTTCTGCTGTTTCTATGACAACTTGTTCTTATGTGCAGATATTTAAAAGCTCTTACATTGAGGCTACAGTGATTCCTTCTTGACACAGACCCATCACCAAATAAATTTACTGCTTAGAAAAAAATGGAGGTTTTCTCACACTCTACTGAGTGTGCCACATTGACTGACATGTCAGGCCACAATTTACAGAAATGCTGTTTCTGGAGTGAAATCCCATCAAGTTTCAATTTTCTGCACTAACGATATGCAGTATTCAGAATCATATATTTATATTGCCCCTTAAAGCGACAAACCAGCAGTTTTTGGCGTGTGCCAAGCTCTGTAAGTCCCCACCAAACAGTCAAGTACTTCCAGTTTTAAGGATGCTTAGTGTTGCTTGGAGCACTTCCCTTTCCTCTGGAGCACTTGAATTTTGGGACAGACTTACAAAGGGGATACAGCCAGCCTGGCACATCAGTCTTCTACACTGACAACTTACATCTGCTGGGTTTTATCTTTTTGGTTTCCTTTGGTTTCCTTTCTTTTTCTTTTTTTTCCCCCCTTCTTTTTTTCTTTTTTTTCTTTTTTTTTTTTTCTTTTTTAATGCTTTTGCTGAGCAGCAGTTCAGCAGTTTGGCCAGAGCAGGTTACTTTTCCATGCAGAAAAGGTGACATTGACCTTGGGGTGGGGTGTTTGTATATATATAGATATATATGTATGTATTGTCATGCATCAATTTGTACATGCAAATAACATCCTTCCTTTGCACAGATAGTGATGAGGAGCAGCACGTTTCCCTCCTATAGAAATGGCCTTGTGAGTTTTTGTGCCCTCTGTCCTTGTGCCTCTCTTCTAGGAGTCTCCCTGTTCCTCAGGTCTTCCCACTTCAGTCTGAGGTTTTCAGGGGAAGCTATTCTAAAACTCGACAAACTCGTATTAAGATCAGACTGAAGATATAGTTACACAATAACTCTGGCAACTCTGAGGCATTTCAGCAGCTAAATAAAGGAGAAAGCTTTAATCCTTCTGTCTTTAATGGCACTCTCTGGGCAAGTCTGGATGGGTGGGAGCAGCCTTACCCACACTGGCTTTGATGGCACCTTTCAGGGAGTTGTGCAGAGCCACAAGGTCCCCCCTGAGCCTCCTTTTCTCCAGGCTGAGCCCCTTTCCAGCTCCCTCAGCCTCTCCTGGGGCTCCAGCCCCTTCCCCAGCTCCTCGATGTGACTCTTGTGCTGAAGGGCCCAGAGCTGTCCCCAGGACCAGGGGCAGCTTGTGCTCAGCCAGTTTGGACAATGTCTGGAGGAATTGTGAGTCTGTTGCATCTGTGTTGACACATAATTCCAATGTGCAAAGCTGTGGAGTTCAATCCCAAGAAAATATATATATATATAAGTTAATTGCCAACTAATTTTCAAGACATCCTTGCCTTTTGCCACAGCAAAACACTGAAGTGCTGTAAAGTACAAGACACCCTGCAGAGATATTATTCCTGCCTCCTAGAAACAACGATCTTCAGCTGAAACACTCTAGGGAAGGCAGTTGGAACATGGATATGATTTGGAAAATGAGGGCTGAGGCAGAGCTTTTACTCAGTCACTTCCCTGCAGCTCAGACAATGATGTTTTTTTCTTGTGTGTAAGTACCCAATATATGCATGGATGTTTTCAAGTGAATGTTTTCAAGTTGCTTATCTTGGCCTTTGTTGAGGAAGTGAGCATTCAAGAGGTGCTACACTATTCAGGTTCTGAGTCTGTTGCTTAGCCCATAGTTCAAACATGAATCAACGTCAACTAAAAATAACAGCACTTAGAGCCATGATCCTCATCTGCATAATGGATCTTATCAGTTTGGGAGCACACCCTGATGCTGCTGCTCCCTTCCACTGTGGGAAGTAACGCGGGATGCAAAGTGAGTGTGTGTGCTAGCAGTAGGTCATGGATAAATATATATATATGTGTGCATGTGTGTATCTGTGTTAGGAAAGATATCCTGCATTTTCTTAGCAAATAATTATTGGGAAATGGGAGGTCTAACTCACATTTTCCTTCCAGTCCTGGAGCAGTCTGACTGGAGACAAACAATATAATTAACATTATTTTAAGCATGTGCTTTTAGCTGTGTACTGTGGAAGGCCAAGAAAGTCCAAGCTGAGCAATTAGCCTTTTAGAAGACTTCTGCACAAACAAAGAGATAAAGGGCAGGTGCTGAAATCAAGAGCTGGTTATTTCTCCCTCAGTCTGTGGGAGGAGATAAATGAAGTTAATATGCCCGGGATGGAGGCAGAAGCCATGGCGTGGAGATAGAGCTGTCTCCTTTGCAGACGAGCAGCCCACAATCCAGGCTCCCTGCTATATTGCAGAAGCTTATTAAAGGCAATTTAGAGATCATAGTGATAGGTGAAAATTAGCCTCATTCTTTCTTTCTCTTTATTTTTTGAAAGTTCTCAGGCTGCCTTCTTTCCCTTTGGTGAACTATCTGTACTTTCAGGATTAGGAGAGTGAGAGAAGTGGGACCATGTCTGGAGCCTGTGACTTATCTCAGGATTTCAAGGGGAGTTAGGCAGCTGATAACAACTCTTCTGCAATAAGTGGGAAAACTTGTTTCAAATGCTAGCTAGTGACTGGAAACTGACATTTGGTTTCATGGAGTGATCACACTTGGGAGGCCATGTTTAATGCTTTATAAAAGAAAAGTTCCCATTACCTAAGCCACTTAAGATGGAGATTTGTTTTTCATGAGCATTTTCTGATCTGCTTGTGTTTTTCCCCTACTCTTTTTCTCCCCATGCCAATGAGTATTTTGTCATCCATGTGCACTCTGTCAGATGTTCTTTGTGTGCTATGCAGACGTGCCATTATGTCATCAACTCTTATGGTTTTCATATGGTACAAAATTTAATATTTATTGAAGTGCATTTGAGTTCGATGGGCATTAAAATTTCACAGAATATGTAAAAGGAACAGAGGTAAAAGCCTTCAGTCTCTTGACAGAACAAGTTTTGCTTTAGGTGTTAAAAGCACTTCTCATAGGTTTCCCCTTCTATTAACAATGTACTTCCATCTCCATCAGCTTCCATTTGTTTCACTGAAAAAAGCTGCTAATCACTAAGGCACCAGAGCAGAGGGGAAGAGTAAATTGTCATCACAGTGATGGCAGATACTGCCTGGGAGGTGGACCAGAGCAGCTTTATATCCCTGGCACATCAGCCTGGGAAAACAGCACCAGAAGTTCAGCTACAAAAAATATCATAAAAATAACATGGTTGTTGACTGAAGTGGTGGTGAATTCAACAGGGGATGTCAAGCACAGGTGCTTTGGTAGAATTACAGGATCATTTAGGTTGGAAAATCCTTCCAAGACCACCAAGTCCCACCATTTCCCCAGTACTGCCCAGGTCACCACTAACCTATGTCCAGAAGTGCCACATCCACACAGCTTTTAAATCCCTACAGGTATGGGGACTCCAACACTGCCCTCAGCAACCAGAGATTGACTGAGCATTATGTAAAGAAATTTTCCCTGATGTCCACCCGGAGCCTCACCTGGCCCAGCCTGAGTCTGTTCCCTCTCCTCCTGTCCCTGTTCCCTGGGATAGGATCCTAAATCCCCCCCGGCTGTCCCTTCCTGTCAGGGAGTTGTGCAGAGCCGCAAGGTCCCCCCTGAGCCTCCTTTTCTCCAGGCTGAGCCCCTTTCCAGCTCCCTCAGCTGCTCCCCATCAGACTTGTGCTCATGGCAAATCAGAAATCAGGAATGGCCATAGAACAAAGTGCATGTGAAGTCCCCAAAACCAAAGGAGTCTAAACAATTTCTTGGCTTGAATACAGAGCTCCCTTCGGAAGAATTTTCCTGCTTCTGCAGATGCTCCTCCTAGGGAGGAGACATCATCTGTTGAGCAGTCAGTGGTGCCATCACAGCTGCAGAGGGACAGTCCCGCATAGCACCCTAGGAGGCAAGGGAAATCAGTAGTGTTCCATATATATGCACCCTGTTGATCCAAAGAAACCATCCATTGCCCCATCTTCTATTAGAATTGCTCCTGATTATGATTTTTTCCCCCCACAGTCCTGCTGTCCTTAGTCCTGAGTGGCTCTTACTTGGCCACAGCAAGATGCTGGATTCAGGAGCCAGACCAATGGTCTTTAATAATCCAAATTAAACCTTGGGGCAGATCTGTAATTGCTTTAAAAGCTATGTAGAGCTTTCTTGTGTTTGTTTTACTGCTGTTACACTTCTGCTACTGTGGAGCTTTTGGTGAAATAGTGCACAAATTAATTCTGTGTGACAACATAAAGGGGTAGGGACAGAGGAGTTACAGAGACCAGCAACTCCTTTACAGAGCTCCAGGGCACAGCACTAAGCAAGAGAGACAGAAAACTTCCTTAAAAAATAAATTCATCCAGTTCTTCCTGATACTTATCATTTTTTTTTTTCTTCTAGCTCAAAGGTCAAAGTTCTTATTACAGTGGAAGCTGATTGTGTCTAATACATCCTTAGGTCTGACGCTAGGCAGGCGTCTACAACACAGACTTCCTTTTGCTGACCCTCAGCTGCTGTTAACCCTTACCCTGAAGAAGATCAGATTAGTGACAGAAGTGTAAGAAAGTTTTAAACAAACTGCTTTTTGGGCCTTTCCCGAACACTGACCATATGCTAAGAATAAGAGTATTTATGGATTGTATATTTCCTTCTGACAATTTATACCCTCAATTAAGATGTCAGACTTCCCTGCTTCCGTGAGCTGACCTGTAAGTGATGGACAATAACTCACATTTCTTTTGAAGGCATTTGTTTTAGAGGTCAGCTTCTCAGAGACCTCAAGCAGAGAAGAATATACTCTGCGTCCCTTGAGAAATATTATTTTGGGTAATCAAAATTCCAGGGGGAAAAAATGATCCTGAAAGTTTTGATGGGCTTTGTGGTCAGAAAATAACTTATCATTGTGAAACTGTGAGCACTCGAAGACATGTCTGCACTTAGCTGACTCTGGCTAATCTTACAGTGGGATTATAAACCTGTCTGTCTGTCTGAGCCAGGGCAAACCCTTATGCAGGTGCTTTTCTATTAATGTAAGCCTTGCTACTTAAATTAGTGAGAATGAGTTGAAACTAAACTGAATGACACCACTTTATAATAAGTATGTCCAAGCAGTAGTTTCTATCATTTAAATCTGTTTAATTAAATGGTGCAAACTTGTGTGTAGGCAAGATCTAAAGTATGTGAAAAATACTATGGAAAAACTGTGATTATTATAGTGCTTGAAGTTAGATACTTGCTGACATAATGCATTGTATGGGAACTGTTGGCTGTGTAGTTTGAAGTCTTACAGGAAGAAAAGTAACGGCATCATCCCAGAAGGGAACGAAAGCTTTGGGGGTTTAGTTCACAAATAAATACCACCCTCACTTTGAAGCATTAACATGATAATCCACAGAAATGTGACTTCAGTAGGAAGCAGGGTTCAGTAGCTAGTTAGAATGCATAGCATGTTAACAAAAAGATTTGCTTATGTGCCTGGTTGCTGTAATACTGAAAAAGCCAATGGCCAAAGTAAATTCACTTTGCCACCTGTGGATTCAAAGTCATGGAGTCACAGAACAGTTTAGGTCGGAAAAGCCCTCTAAAATAAATTCTCACAAGGAGGCCAAGGCCACCACTAACTCTTCTAACTCACCCCAAATGCAACATCTACATGGCTTTTGAACACTTAAATATTCAAAAGTCTTTGAAATGTGATGACTCCTGAAGTGGATTTTAGCAGTCTTAAGAGAGCCTTGTTTGTAGCCATGTGTCATGCAAATACAGCTGATGAGTTGGATTGAATACTAACAACACTTCATTTTCAGAAGCATCCTTCAGGTAAAATGGAAGGAATCAGTTAACTTAGAGACTTTAAGGAAAGAGAAATAAATTCTGCTGCAGTCCTTAGCAATGTAGCTTGACTTGAAACTTGCTATCCACAGAGCTTCATATTGCTGAACTTAAGGTGTTTGAAATGTTGGCATAGGCTGGCAGTGTTAGTGAGTCATTTATCAAGCATATTTATTTATTTTTCAAAGTTTGGTTTGATACTTTTATATGAAAAAAAAAAACCAAAAACCAAACCTAATTCTATTCGTGTGCTTGCATGGATTTTGACTGTCATACATGTCAAGATTTGGGTTCCTTTGGTGTGGTGTGAGTCCCTTTGCATACAAAGTCTTAGTTACAGCTGAGTATTTTATCTGCTTGAGTGTTGCCAGGCCTAGCAGCAGTGGTGTGCACCGTGGCACTCACAACCTCTCCCTGGCACTCCCAAAGAGAGTTCGCTCATGCTGTAACTGACACCATATTTACATGTTACTCTTAAGGCTGTTTGAGAAGAGGATGTGCTTTCTACCTTTCCCCAGTTGTCTTACAAGTGTGAAAATTATACAGTATCACATTTTTTAAATTATTTTTGTAGCATTAGGGGGAAAGGGACAGAAAAAAAAATCAAAAACCACCCCTCAAATGTTTCCAGGAAACTAAATTTTTCAAATGTGAATGCTTCTGAGAACCCAAACAAGTTAGGTTTTCTTTTACACAGCAGCTGTCAGTCAATTTCGGGATTAAAACCAGCTTTTTAACTTGAGTTTACTTCAGTGGTTATAAATTCTTTCATGGGGGTGGAGAAAAATAAACAGTAATTTTTGGCGTTGTTGACTAGAACAAGGAAAAAACCCAGCTATTTTATTTTGCTTGTCTGCCTGGCACACAGTTAAAAACATATTAATGCTTTTCTGACACCTCCCTATTGAAGAGTAATATAAACATCATTGCAGCATCAACATAAGGAAAAAAGCATTAGCAAATTTTTGAATCTCTGATCTTTAAACTGTTTCTCATGTAATATCAGTTTCTTATTGTAAAGAACCCAAAAATCCCTTTGAACAGAAAATAGTAATCATGCTTTCAACTTAGACCACTTGTGTAAAGCTTCTCTTCACAGATGAAGAATAAACTGAGAACTTCAGTCTTGTTTTCTTCCTAGTCACTGAAGCATTCATATCCATGGAGAAAATCCTGCTTCCACTGGAAAGTTTTGATGATGGCTCTGACATTCTCAAGGTTGTCAGGCTGTATCTTGGTGCTTAGGAGATGGTACCAGGCATGATGCAAGCAGGACACAAGGCAGGCCCCAAGGCTGTGTGTGTCCCATGGTGGGGAGTGTGTGGTTCACAGTGACTGGTATTAGCTGGGAGTAAAGAGGGACTGTGCTTCATGTTCCCTTGCCCTCTTCCTGATTTCCCTGGCAGCTTCTCTGTGGGGATTGCATTGATTGCATGGTAGCTCAGAAAGTGAAGCTGGTGCCATGGTCAGCAGTCTGGTGAGGATCTCATGTCATGAGAGCTGTGTTTCTGCCTGTGCTGTGAGTGAACAGAGCAGCAAAACTGGGTGTGTGAGCTCCTGACCTTCAGCCACCTCGGTTGGAGTGGATTGAGAGAAGCAGCTCAAGCAGCAGCAGGATGGAGGTAGAGCTTTGTTAGCAGGTGTACAGTCAGCTCAAAGAAGTTGGGAATGATTCGGGTTACCCACATCAAATCCATCAGCTTTTGCGCACTTTCATCTTGAATAGTTTGCATTTTGTCACCCTTCTTGGTGAATAATTTTTCTTACAATTCAAATAAGGCACTGATGTCTGAATCCCTTCAATGTATTTTGACTGTTTGTTCTACGTTTAGGTTAGATATTGGGAAGGAATTCCTGGCTGTGAGGATGGGGAGGCCCTGTCACAGGGTGCCCAGAGCAGCTGTGGCTACGCCTGGATCCCTGGCAGTGTCCAAGGCCAGATTGGACAGGGCTTGGAGCAACCTGGGGTAGTGGAAGGTGTCCCTACCGTGGCAGGGGGTTGGAACAGGATGAGCTTTAAGATCCCTGAAACTCAAACCATTCTGCAATTCTACGGTAGAAATACTAACTCTTCGGTGCTGGGCTTTCCTTTTGTCAGCCAGCCTGTGGCACTCCATACCTGCAGTGTTATCCTCCACTTTAATGCTACATCCTGAGGAGAGCAGGAAGAAGATGTTTTCTTGCTGCAGTGTTCCTTGCTTGTTATGCAATGCTGTGCATGGAGTCATGGCAGTATTTGGTAGAAGCATAGCAGCAGCCCAAAAAGGATCAAGGATGCTTTAAAGGTGGCGGAGTTGTGAGTATCAACATGCTCCAAAGAATAGCAGATCTTTTTTGTATCTCCTTCAGGTATTCCCACCACTTGTCTCATTTGTGGTTTAAAGCATGCATTAATTAACATGAGTTAAAGTCAGGGAAGGAGAGGCAGAATGAGGAGTTTGTTTGGTCTGTATATGGGTGTTATGTCTGAAACAGTGCTCTGGTGTTCCTCCAAGGCCACGTACCTTGTTTGCAAACCTGTGCAGCTAGAGAATGTGGAGAACTGTCATTCTTTTATGCTGTTAGCTTGTGTTTGTCACAACCATGAGCAGAAAGCACCCAAGATCCCAGCAAAGGGATGAGTAGTGATGTGCTGTGATAAAGGACAGACTCAACCAAGTCTGTGGCTTTTTATTTGGGAGCAAGAAAGAATTTATCCTGGGATTTCCAAAGAACTAGAACGTGCAGTAAAACTGGATTGAGACACATTGAGAACAAGCATAATGTTTCTTTAGCTTCCCCACCTTCCCATTTATTATTTTGTTTTTCAGTGATGGGATATTGTGCATCCTAGTAAACTCCAAACCCACAGTACTTTCTCCCGGTCACCGAGACATCTGGTTGTGCTGAGGGAGCTAATCAATTACAGACTTCATTGCTATTATGAGCCTGCAAGCCACTTGAAAACTTACCCAGGATTTTGGTAATGAAGGGCCTGAAGTTATTATTTGAGCTTTTTCCTTTTTTTTTCCTTTTAACTTCCCTTCAGGGGTCATCAGACTGGCAGTATTTTTTTTTTTTTTACAAGCTCAAATTTTAGACTTTTGAAAGTTCAATTCTGTGTGTGTCAAGCTACTTGAATTTCCTGTAAAAATGTTGGAGTTACGAACTGGTTTGTGATGATATGGAAGTGAAGAAACATCCAGGTTAAGTGTATGAAAAGTTGGTATTGAAATAGATCAGAAACTCAGGGCTGATCCTGTGGTGAGGCACGTTTATCATTTTGCTATTAGAGCTGATATTTACTGTTAACATTCAGTAAGACTATTAGTCATATTTATGAAGATAACTTGAAAAAAATTGATTTCTAGCTCAAAACGAAGAACAGTTTACAACTTGAGAGTGACGTTCAGCTCTTGAATCGACGCACCCTATAGCTCCAGTTTTAAACCCCTCCTTCATAGCCTCACTGATGCCAAAATCTAACCAATAATGAATGATTTATCATTCTGTATTTGGCTTTTTCCTGTTGGAAGGGTGGGGGCGAGATCCTCAACTCCAGAATACCGAGTCACTCCTAGCACTTGGCTCCGAAACGCATAAACAACGCGGACTGTTACAAGTCCCATCCCAACGCCTGTATTACACGGCCATGTGTTCTCAGAGTTCCTAGAGCCTGATGTCAGGCCCGTGCTGGTGCTGGGTGTATTTTCTGATTTCCTGGGGGTCTCACGTGTGGCTGAAGTGACCCGGGCTCGCAGTGCAGTCTGGCAGCACCGGCGTTGCGCTGGTGCCGCTCGGCTGGGCGGCGATAAGCAAAGAGACAGTCTGGCTCCTTCCAGGAGCCTCTCGGTCATGTCTGAGCACTCGGCAGTTCCCAAAGCCTCTGGCTGACTTTCCCCTGTGGACCGTTCATTTATCAGGAAATGGAATTGGTTACAGGATTTCGCGCGCTGCCAAACCTCACTGACGAAATCGGCCCCACTCCTGCCCTCAGAAGTAGGAAGAATGTGTTAACTCTTTGTGCTGGTGCTTGTTTTTAGTGCTTTTGCTGAAAAAAGGCCAGGTTCCTTCCTACTTTTAAAGGTTTCTGGAAATTGCTGACACACTCTCACCTTTTATGAATATACTACTAATACAGGATAATTTTGTCAATTACATTTAGCACTTTGCATCACAGTTACCACTGTCTTTATAAATGTTATTTTAGGGCAATTGAATTATGTTAATGGGAGATTTGCCTGCTGAATTCCATGTATTCTTGCTTCAAAAAAATGTCTTCTGAATTAGAGGAGTGAAAATTAATATTTATTAAAAACATAAACAATGCTTTGTTGTTTAAGGCTTTAAAGCCTAAGTTATATGTATAACTTATACGTAACGTGTAGGAGCTGAACCAGAATTGAATAGAAATATGTCTTTAATTATGTATATAGGATGACAACAAAAAAAACAAGTGCAGTTCTTTCTGAGTGTATTCTGGTTTTGCATATAGTTACAAACCCAGCTGTGTAATGGCAAGGTAAACACCACTCTTTTTAGATGATATTTGGAGGTCATTATCTTTCATTATGGATCAATTTTATGGCAAACTTTAAAAAACAAATGCACTTTAAAAAATGCAAATGCATATTTTTTTTGTGACTCACCAGACTCCAGGCTGCTCTGAAGTTTGCAGGGCAGAGCTGTTTGTCAATCACAGGAGCATCTGGGTTGGAAAAGCCCTCCAAGACCACCAAGTGCAGCTGTTCCCCCAGCACTCTCAAGGCCACCACAAACCCGTGTCCCCAGGTGCCACATCCACACAGGTCTTAAACCCCTCCGGGGATGGGGACTCCACCACTGCCCTGGGCAGCTGTGCCAGGCTGGTAAACCCTCTCAGTCAAGAAGTTTTTACTAATACTCAAGCTAAACATGAGCAAATTCAGTTGTGCAGGTTGCATTGAGAAACAAGGAGCCATTTTGGTTTTATTAATTTATTTATATTAACTGGAGGTACTCCTGGGGATTCTTCCTTTCTCTAGTGGTCAACATCTGTCTCTTAAGACCCCCTTATTCTGTCCCTAATCAGCTGAGCTCACTCCTTCTGCAGTACTTCTTCTGTGTCACGCACTGTGTCTGTGTGTTTCAGAGGGGATGGAGGAGTGACCATTTGCAGGTTGTCTGCTGGTGGATGCAGGTGTCTGTTCCTGTACCTCTTGAATCATTTTGGTTTGTGCAATGATGTGTTGCACTGGGAGCATGTCTCTCATAACACATCAGTCTGTTTTAATGCAATCAATAGTTGTAACCTTCCATGTATGAAATTACTAAGCCCAGAGGTAAAGCACAGTGCACATATGGTAATTATTATGTCTGGAAGTGGTTGCTGCATTAATTGATAGCAGTAGCAAGTAATGCAGCCTCACTTAATTTCATTGCTTCTTATACAAAAGTCCTGTAAACAGAATTTTTGCAGTCTAATAGGGTAGAGTGTTTTTTCTCCTTTTTATTAAGAGCAAATCACTGTGAAAGTATTTAGAGCTCTCTTAGCTCATTTAGCTTTGTGGCAATTTGTGGTCCTTTGTTCCATAAACAAGAAGTGGCTGAAAACAGCTCGTCCACAGCCTGTGAAAGCACCGTGTAAGCCTCATCTGCCGCTCTCTGAGACATGGTTGGTGTGTTGCAGGATCTGCCTGGGGCTGGTGCCAGTGAGGGACCCTGCTCATGGCCTGCATCCTGCAGGCCTGAGCCACTGCAGGGAGGATAAGTGGGTGATTTGGCCTCACTGCTGACATAACTGAGGCTTGAAAAATTCAGATGTTTTCTAAGCTGTGTCTGCAGCTCAAGTTAACGTAAAAATACTACAAATTTAGCATTCCTTACTTTTAAAAAATTGTGGTTTAGTAGTGTAAATTTAATTTTCTATTTTAAAGTAGTGTGTCATAAATACTCCTGAGGATCTCAGAATGTTGGTCCTTTCCATTGTGAACCAGGAAAGCCACAATGGCTAAGGGCTGTGCCTGTTTGGAGATCCTTCATTCTGTCAGTGAGAGGCTGATGATGATCAAGGCAATCAGAGTGCTAGTAACACTCAAATCCGCTTGAATTATTTGTTGAAAAATGACTGAACTTGTCACGATCCCAAAAAGACCTTTGCTGTCATCTTGGGAAGCTCCAGATAGTTTAGAACCATGGTTTGGGTTTAGAACCAAAACAATGGTTTGGGTTGAAAGGGCTTAAAGCCCATCCAGTTCCACCCCTGCCATGGGCAGGGACACCTCCCACTGTCCCAGGTTGCTCCAAGCGCCGTTCAGCCAGGTCTTGGACACTGCCAGGGTCCAGGGGCAGCCACAGCTGCTCTGGAAAATCTGAGCCAGAGCCTCACCTTCCTTCAGTGCTTGCTTAAAATTTTATGCATACAAGATAAAGGACTGGCTGAAAATAGACTATTTTGGAGTAATAGGTAGTAAAACTGAATCACACAAATGCAAATATATTGTAGGAAAGCCTTACATAAAGGGTTCTCAGAACCACTGGTGAGGGTTTCACTGGCATCAGGTTTGTGGTGACAGTTGCAGTTTTAAAATCAAGTATGTTATCTGGTTGTAGTCTCTCATTTATGTCCTACTTGTAGTTAGGTTACGGTTCTCTAGGAAAGATGCATCCTGTTCATGCAGAAGGCTTGTTTATCTTACTGGAATCCAGGGAAGCACATTTCATTCCAGGATGAAGGAATGCATCAGAGATGTGTATTGCACAAGAATCCAAGGTAGCTTAGGAGGGTGGTGCTTGGGTGAGTGACTGGAGTACAGTGATTCTGCAGTTCAGGAATGAGGTGCATTGGCCAAGATGATGATGAAGGGTGGGCTAACACAAGACACTCCTATTCCCAAGCTGCTGTCTGCATGGAGACTAATATTTACATGGAGGCTTAATGTCTGTCCCCTCCACCCCTGAAGATTATTCCAGTTACCTTCTGGAAGCTGCGTTCTGGGTTCAGTCACTTTGTTCCTGAGTCATTTCTTTCTTTGCAAAGCTCAACAATTGCACTGGAATGAAATCACCTTATCCTGGAGTTGCCATAGCTGCTTCCAAAGGGCTATTCCATAATACTGTTATGCATGTCAGTCTCCTGCAGAAGGCTGGGCAGTGTTCTGGCTATCCCAAACCAGTTTCAAAAAAAAGTTTAAACAAAAATGTGCAGATGACAAGGTCCTACCCTCCCAGCCAGGGCTACTGTGGACTAGGTAACAGTAACAATTGAATTGTACAAATGCAAATATTATAACATTAATACAGTAATATCTACTGTGATTCTGAGACTTAATTCTTCAAACCACTAAAAATGGAAAAGGGAAAATAAACCAATTCCAGGAGCAAGTTGATCAGCAGTGCAGAAGTTTGCTGTTTCTCTCCCATGGTTGTTTTTTTTCCTTGCCATCAATGAGTTCCCTCTGCTGCTCTGCCGAGCTGTAGCTGCTGCGGTCACAGCCCTGTACCCAGCTGAGCTGAGTAACACCTCAGCCTTGGCCATGGCACTCTGTGGGTTGTAATTAACTAGCTCCCATTAAGGCAACAGATGAAAATTCATGCAGTTACATGCAAAAGCTTTAGAAGATGAAATAGCGTATTGTAACAAGAAGCGTTAAAGGAGGTTTTGTTTCTTTTTTTCGCTCAAGACAAGGGTAAAAGTTTTAAACTAAAAGAAGATAGATTCAAGTAAGGTATAAGGAAGAAACTTACTGTGATGAGGGTGTAAAATACTGGTACACATTGCCCAGGGAGGTGAAGGATGCTCCATTCCTGGAAGTACCCAAGGCTGGGTTGGACAGGGCTTGGCGCAACCTGGGACAGTGGAAGATGTCCCTGCCCGTGGCAGAGGGTGGAACTGGATGGGCTTTGAAGGTCCCTCCCACACCATTCTGGGATTCTATGACTCTATAAAATAATTATGTAATTCTTTATGCTACCTGTAGAGAGCAGAAAAATATTTCTGTAAGGGACACAAGGGAAGTCTACTGCAAAGATCTCCTTCCTTGGATCAGAAGAACCTGGTTGTGCCCTACTGGTGATACAGTCAGGATGAGACAGACCCTTTTAGCATCTTCATCTCACATCCAATGAAAGGGGCTCCCGCTGGTTCTCAGCCGTGAGGACACTGTTGGGCTGTGATGAGCAGAAGCCGTTGCTGTTAAGAGTGAAGTTTTGGAGGAGAATAATGTGTCTGGTGACATTTTCTAACTCTCATCCATGATGAGGAATGTATACCATCCTGTTGCTGTCCATACAGCAGAGCATTCTTGCTCAAGGCAGTAAATGGTGGGAGGCTGATGTTAGGTGCTCTGCAAGCTGAGTGGAGGGGAAGGGTCAGGAGATGACTTACAAACTCCAGTCACTAAAGGGAGCTTTGGGATTGCCAAAAGAGATCAGTCAAATATTTCTTTATGCACATCTGAAGTCTGGCCTTTTATTGCAATGAAATAACCAGAGAGGGTAGCAATAAGCTCTGATTTTTTACGTGTGAGCTCTTGAGACACAGCGTTGGCTGTCTGTGCATCTATTTTAACTTGGGTGTGCAATTTAAAAATTAAGAAGTAGTCCAAAATTCAGTTTTTCAGTGGTACTTAGATAGGGTAATATGAACTAGAAGAAGGATGTTTAAACTAGATATTAGAGAGGAATTCTTGACTGGGAGTGTGGTGACGGCCTGACGCAAGGTTTCCCAGAGAAGCTGTGGCTGCCCCTGGATCCCTGGCAGCGTCCAAGGCCAGGCTGGACAGGGCTTGGAGCAGCCTGGGATAGTGAAAGGTGTCCCTGCCCATGGCAGGGGGTGGAATTGGATGAACTTTAAGGCCCCTTCGAATCCAAATCATTCTATGATTCTTTGATTCTCTTGCTTTATAGGAAGGAAGGGGACAAGTAAGAGACTTTGAGCAGAGGAACTTAAACTTCACAGAGATTCTAACATGAAACAGTCTGTCTTTGTGTATCTATTGTTTGACAGCAGATACATTAGATTGACTGATTTCATTGCTTTAATGAAGCTGCTACAAGAAAGAGATACTAAGTACAAGGCAGAAAGCAAGCTCTGGAGAAGCGGGAGGATGGGAAAGCAGTGTGAGAGTTTCCAAGTCGCTCCCCATGGCAACAGAGCTCTGACCTGAGTAAACAACTCTCTGCACGTGTACGTTTTTCAAATCTACTTCCATTCTGCTAACTGCTGGCCTGCCACATCATTTGAACTCTGTTAACCTTCAAAGATGATCCCATTTTTTTCTGAAAGAGAGCACAGAGGAGCTTCCCTGCCCAAAGCTGCAGAGCTTTGGCTTTGCAGGAGATTGGCAGGAACCCCACACTCATGAGCAGCCCAAAACTCCCCGTCCAACACATCTTACAGGAGGGCTCCCAGCCAGAGCCCAGCCCCTGCTCACTTCAGGGCTTAGAATTGCTCAAGCTAAATAACATTCCCCAAGTTTCCCTCCCTAGAAAGCCTCCCTATACTTTTATTACGTTTTTTGCTGTGACTAAATCTGCTTCACATGTGTTTTGCAGCCTCCCCTCACTCCATTGCGTATGTTGTGAGTCCAATGAAAAGTCCAGTGCCAAAGGCACTGCATTTGCATGACGTGTTGTTTCCAAATATCTTGCAACCTTGGTCAAAATAAAGTAAAATTACACTGAAATGCCCTGACCCCTTTGTTCCCCTGCTCAGTTGAAAGCAATTTCCAACCCGTGTGTTCCTTTTCTGCTGCAAACCTTCAGTGTAGGCAGAGCAGCTGAAAAGTATAAGAAGTTGCATTTAAAATGAATTTATTAATTTCTTTGATTAATAAAGTCCCACGTTATCCCCCATCCATCAAGGAAGAAAGATATTAACCACTTTTTAAATAAAATGTAGAATAATATGTCAGAGGCCAGCAAATTAATCCCAAAAGGTGCAAATTTAATGAGTTATGACAACTAAATACAAGATAAAGGGAGAAAAAAATCATGTAACTTCTAATTATACTGATCCAATTGCTCTTCCACTTTTAAGGTTTAGCTGTCTTTTCTGAATTAGTCTTTTGAATTAAGTTTCCATAGCATGTGGTAGATTGAGAAAAACAGTCCTCAGAAAATTCTGCCCTGGATGACAGATGAACTAGATAATGGAGTATAATCTCTTCCATTTTCATGATTTTGACACATTTTCACTTCTGTGTGTATGTTTAAATCAAGGAATCAAAATAAGTTTGAGTACAGAATATAAATCCCAGACAAAATTACAGCTTTCATTGCAGTGTTGGGTTAAATGTAAACAGCAGGAATGGTACAGATATCTTCTAATTAAATGCATAAATCAGAGGAATGTCTTGAATGTTTACAGCCACTGCACCAAGAAGTGAGAATGAGGAAGAGTTGTACTTTGTAAGCTGATGGCTGCGTCTGCTTCATTCCCATAGAGAGTTTAATTTTGTTACAACCTTTGATACAAGTTGCAAAGCTTCTCTCCAGTTGATTTACAGGCTGTTTGTTCCTGCCGAGGATGATTAGGGATGGAAATGGCTTTTTCCTGGCCAAGCAGGCATTTTCTCATGTCTGTCATCATCACTGCTGAGGACTCTGGTGTTAGGGTTTGGAGGACAGCTAGTTTAGACCACCCTGCCTTTTTTGTAGCTGTAAATGTTCTGGAGTATGAGATGATGGTATTGAATCTTAAATCCATGTGGATTTAGGCTGGGTTTATGACAAGGTTTTAATGCTAAACCCACAATCTGTTGAGGTCACAAACAAGGCCTGATTTTTCTTTACTGTGTCCTCATGTTGACTCTTGTGCCTTAACAAACCCGGCTATGCTCCCCTCTACCCAGTTTTTCTCCTTGCCCTGTAAGTTGGAAAAGCCCTCTTAGACCATTGAGTCCAACCATTCCGCAGCACTGCCAAGGCCACCACTGACCCCTGTCCCCCCAGGTGCCACATCCATACAGCTTTTAAAGTCCTCCAGGGATGGGGCAGCCACAGCTGCTCTGGGCAGCCTGTGCCAGCGCCTCACCACCTTCACAGCCAAAGATTTCTTCCTAATATCCCATCTAACCCTGCCCTCTGGCAGTTTAAAGCCATTACTCTGATGTTTAAACTGTGGGGAGGGCAACCAACCTCTGGCTCATGAGCTGGGGCTGGAGGACAGACAGTGTAACAGTGGGGTGAGGATTTCCTATCTTGATGATGCTGTAGCAGCAGCACCCAAAGCTCCATGAGGAAGATTTCCCTTCCTTCACTGCAGCATGTGAACTGTCAAAAACACAGCAAAAACTGTTTTTATAGATGGGAAAACAGAGGCTGGGTAGTTCTGGATTGTTCACTGAGGGAAGGTCCCTCAAGTCTATGGGAGACAGGTAGCTCCAAAACATAGAAGAAAATTCTGTGTCTGTAGAGTGAAGTGGGAGGAGAGCACAGGCCTTAAACTTCCATGTTATCCTTAATGTGAGACCCACGAGATCCAAGTGGTGCCTGTAGTTCTGAGCACAGAGTCAGACAGCAAAACTTTATTTGAATTCCTGGTGCTTATCTGCCCCACCAGGACTTGCCAAGCTCCATCCTCCTGAGCTAAGACCAGCAAAGCCTGATTGTTGTCACCAGGGTAAACAATCCTGGCCTGAATGCACAGGGAGGAAGGGGGCAGATATGTTCAATAACAAAGGAACAAAATAGCTTTTATGGAAGAATTCCCTAGCCTGAGGTGGGGAGCTCTCTAGAAATGTTTTGATTCATGTCCTAAAGACAGTCTTTACCAGAAGAAGTCTTAATACAAGTGAAGTGTCAGTGAAGGCAACAAATCTGGAAATGCTGCATCTAAAGCATAGTGAAACAGAAAACACAAGTAATTTTCATTCATTATTGAAACATCAGCTCACTTGGGGCCTTTTTTCCGATTGAGGTGCTTGTTTGCATTAGGAAAAAAATGCAGTTTCACTATAGTTGAGTGCTACTTTTTGAACTGGTGGCTGCAGAATGATACCTGCATAGAGATTCCTTTTGGTTGCAGTCAGTTCCTGACTCCCTGTACTCAGACAGTTAAGGAGATTGCCCAGTTGGCCAGGTTCAAGATTTGTAAAGATACCTTAACACCTTGAAGGAATCCTTGTCCTGCTCATAATTACCCTTTTTCCTTTCTATACACTGCTGGCCTCTATCACTGATAAAGGCATGTTTAAAATACCTAATTTGAACTTGCTATCACAACCTTCATGAATATAATGGAATATAGAATAAAACATAGCATAGAACGAGCAACCTAAAAATCCATTTCAGAAAAGTCATCCTGGTTATTGAGGTCAACACAACTGCCCTCCCCTGATTTTGGTTTGTCTTCTCAGGACTCTTAGCATTAGGGCAAATTTTTCAATAAAGCTGTGAAGTCTGCATTCACAAAATAACTGTGAAAACGTACACTTTTGGCACCAGCTCCTTGGCTGGCAGTCCTGGCAGAGATAAGGCTGCAGTCTGGCACTGTGTGCTATGGCTGGAAAGGTTTTACTGTCACTTGGCATTTCACTCCTCAAGACAAATAAATGGGATTTCCTGCATGCAGCACTGCTCATCTTGCAGCGTAGTCTGTCTTTTTGCAGAGGCTTGAAATACTTAAGAAGGGAGTATGTCCACTGGGGTGTACATTTTCCAGTTTGGGGAGATTAGGGAGCCAAAGGTCTGCCGACTCAATAGGGTGTTAGTCAGCACGTCCTGAGCTTCAGGCAGATAAGGGTCCACTTCCCAGGCTGCCCTGATCTGAGAGTTAACAGTTGGTGACAGCGAGTCTGTCTCTGTTCTTAAGTCATTGTTATAATTTTTTGTAATATTTACAGGCCTGGCTCTCTCAGATTAAAAAGTACAAAATCAAAAGGAGGTCTTCCTCCGTGGGCGCTGGGGGTGGGGGAGGATGTTTGGGCTTGGCATGCGGCCCCACCGCCGCGCTGGGTGGGAGGGACCGGAGCAGGATGTTGGCGCGGGCCTCGGCTCTGTGGCTGCTCACAAGGAAAGCTCAAACCTTGTCTAACGACCTTCCAGGAGCCCTCCACACCAGGAAATGTGCCGTAAATGTCAGCCCCCGGGATGCAAATCAAAGGTGTTAAACTCAGCTGGGAGAACGGACCTTGTCTGTCTGGTTGATGTATAAAGCCAAAGCCTAGGCAGTGCATCGACCGTTGTTCAGTGATAACGGAGAGGAGCGTGGTCCCAGTTGTCCAAAGGAATGTTCTTTTTGGCTTGGCGGGATGTTTTGGAGGCAGTGTTGAACCAGTATGTAGTGAAAGCATGTCTGGGACCTCATCACTGGAAAAGTATGCAAACTGAATCACTGTGCTCTTCTCCTGCCACCTTTTGTGTTGGGGGAATATGTTCTACGCAAATAAATGAGAAAACAAAACAATTGTGACATGGTAGTAACTCTAGATTTGGGGTGAAAGAAACAGGCAGATGAAGACAGCGTTTTGACCTCTCAATCCTTTGTGGTTCTGCTGGGTTATCCCAAGACTGTATTAGAGCAGAGAAAGGTCATATAGTAGTTTGCAAAAGGAAAAATCCTAGAACTGTGAAATTAATGGAGTTTATACTGTCATTGTGGTTCAGTCCCTTCCCAGCTCAGATGCTGAAAAGCAGAGAGGTGAAAAAGGTTTCCAGAGTGCTGGAAACTCCATAGATGGGTCACAGTCTCCATCAGCAAGTGCAGTGTGGGACTGAGTCAGATGACAAAATCTCCAGCTCCTTCTCTAGGGTGGAAGAAGAAAAATCTAACCCTGAGCATGACAATTCCTATGAGGAGGAAAAAAAAAAAGAGTGAGAGAAGGGTAATATTTATATATTACTGAGTCAGGATATGTACATTGTCCATACAGGGTTCCTGAGGTGCATCCCTCTGTATGGGTTGTGTTCTTAAAGTTCAGTAGATTCCTTCATTGTCACAGACGAATCCAACACCTTCTGCTCGTTTTGTGTTGCTGATTGCATGGCACACACCATGTATAGTTTTATTTGCACAACAGTTGGGTCTTTGGTGGGAGTAGAAGTCAGGCAGCAGGGAGAGGTTTATCTGGGGTTTGTTTCAGGACAGTGGGATGGTGCCGCAGCCTAGGTGGGGCAGCCATCCGTGATGTTATCTGGAGCACAAAGCATTTCCATGATAAACAACATTCCGTGTATTTTAGACTAGTCTGCTATCAAAGTCAAAACAACTGCTCTGGCTTAAACAGTAGCACTCGCTGCTTGAAATGTAAAATATGTAATTGGCTCTAAGATTTGTCTAGAGCAGATTCTCAGTGTCTTTTAATATATAGTTACACATATTAGTGTACATTCAATAGTCAGCATGGTTGTTTTCTCCAAAGCTTCAGTTGTTCGTGCACTTCATAGGCCCTTTTAAATCCTGTCCAGTGAGTTTTTCCTTATTGTTAAAAAAGTCTAATAAATTGTATCAGTTAGACTAAAAGTGTGTATCTCACTTTTCAGAAAAGAATTAGCAGATGGTTGTCGCTGACATGAGCAGTGGAATATTGTTGGACATTTAAAGTATTGGCTTTGTTTTTAAAAAAAGCTGATGAAGGGAATATAGATCTGTCATTTTTATCCAAAAGTTGAAGCAGAATTCCAGATATACAACTTAATTCTTCTCTGCTCTCTTCCCTTACAATAGCTCCAAGAGGAGACTTGGCCTTTCCCACCCCTACCTCACCCTCCTTTGAGTTCTTCCACATTTTTGCAAATACTCAAATTGCCTGGGAAGAATTATTTTGGTCTTTGGCAAGTCCTGAACTGTCAAAAGCCTTTTTTGTTTTGTGTAAGGGTTTCCCCACCCAATATTGTGACCAGGTGATACTGGGGCTCTGAGAGCACCATGAACTTTTTCTGGAGGGAGCAGGCATCTCAGGATGTCACAGATCACAGAACCACAAAATCATGTGGGTTGGAAAAGTCCTCTAAGACCATCAAGTCCAACCACTCCCCCAGCACTGCCAAAGCCACCACTGATCCATGTCCCCAAGAGCCACATCCACATAGCTTTTAAACCTCTCCAGAGATGGTTATCTGCTCTGGGTCTGGTTGAATGCAGAACTGATCTTACCCTGCCTTCTCTTGCTTCCTAGACTTTATAAATACATTTTCTGTCTTCTGCAGAGTGATCCAGGTAGTGTGTGTGCACGTATGGACTTAGGACAGCTTGAGCTTTTGCCCAATTTGAGATCTTCTAAGAGGTGTTCCTCATGAGATGTTCCCAACTGATTTATTGCTGCCAATTTCTTAAGCTTTACCTTTAGCACACTTGAAAAGTGGCAGAATTCATAGAATCATAGAATCACTGAATGTTTTCAACTGGAAGGGACCTTAAAGCTCAACTTGTTCCAACCCTCTGCCATGAGCAGGGACACCTTCCAGGAGAACCTTCTCTGCTCAAATCTCACTCATAAAATTCTGAAAAGGAGAAATTCAGCCTTGAATCAGCTTTGTTCGGCAAGTGAGTGGTATATTGGGGTTTGGAAAGTCTATGTGAGGTGCAGGGTTTAATTCTGAGACTTTGGAAATGTATGTATTTTTAAGCCCTTCTTTGAGGGTACTGTTAAAGCATCATGGTCTTAACTGTGAGTTGAGGCATCTAATCTTGTGACCTTTTGTTAGCAGGTCTATAAATTTTCTACATAAAGGTGTCAGTGAATGAGTGATTTCTAAACTCACTTCAGTTTTAACAAAAATGTTTGCCGAAAACATACTGTTTTTCGTGGTTGTGTAAAGCTTTGCACATTAATCTAGAGAAGGATGGCTTGCAAGCAAGCACAGGAAACCAGGCCTTAAAGTCATTTGCATCTTCCTTACCAGGGGTAAAAATAGGGGCTTCTGTTATGAAATGTGTATTTTCTGTAAATCCCATTGTAGGAAAGGCTTATATGTCTGCTTCATATCCATAAAAGTTTTGTGAGCTGATAGACTTATGCCCATGTGTGCTTCAGGGATTATTCTGTTTTTCAGATTTTAATTCCCTAAATTCAAAAGCACACAAAGGATTTTGCTTATGTATCTGAGTGGTTGGTGTATGTACATAACAAGTGCTTGAGCAAGGTCAGAACCAGAACTGTTTCTGTCAGTTGTGTCAGTAGCTTTGTTCATTCCATGTGTTTAACTCTCTCCTTGGTTAGGTTTTTTTTCAATGTAAAAAACATGCTTTGTTTGAATTGTTGTCATTTTGAGGTTGTTCATTTTTTGCTCAGATCTATGTTCTTTCTTCTAAAAAGCCACTGTATTTTCTGAGAATTACTGTTCTTTCAGGTTAAGCCCTGAAGTGGATGGAAGTTCTATTTTCTGTTGATGGTACCTCATTTACACGTCCTGCCTTCATCCTCATGCTTCAAGTGTAATTGCGTACATCAGTCTCTTTCTTTTCTTTTTATTTGGTAAAGCCAAAATGTGTTGTGTTTTCTGAAGTGTTGCAAATGTCCTCATAGTGTTCATATTAGTTTCTGTCTCCATGGTCGACAGCAAGTCTGACTCCTGGCTGTTGAGCAGTCCTCTTGGAAATGTTCTGGAAAGATCTGTGTCCCTCTAGACAACCTGGCATGGAGAACAATCCTGACAGGGCAAGCAAATTTCTTAATTAGAGCTGTAAATCTTTGAACTGTGACTATAAATGTGTAATGCATAAAATGTATGTAGAGATTAATGATACTTACCAGTGTGGGATACGTAGGTTTGGTTCAGTCTTTCATCTTGGTAATCTTTTCCCCCCATTACAAAATTTCTCCAGGTGGACACAGGATCTCTGAAGCTGAGCAGGGATCCTCGTTTTTTTCTCAAACTAAGGGATTTTCACAGAATCCTAGAATAGTTTGGGTTGGAAGGAAGCTTAAAACTCATTGCATTGCAATCCCCTGCCATGGCAGGGACACCTTCCACTGTCCCAGGCTGCTCCAAGCCCTGTCCAGCCTGGCCTTGGGCACTGCCAGGGATCCAGGGACAGCCACAGCTGCTCTGGACACCCTGTGCCAGAGCCTGCCCACCCTCACAGCCAGGAATTCCTTCCCAATATCCCATCCATCCCTGCCCTCTGGCAGTGGAAGCCATGGCCTGTGTGCTGTCCCTGCATGCCTTGTCCCCAGTCCCTGTGCAGCTCTCCTGGAGCCCCTTCAGGCCCTGGCAGGGGCTCTGAGCTCTCCCTGGAGCCTTCTCTTGTGCAGGTNTCTATTAATATTATTAATTATATATTAATAATATAATTAATAATTATAATATTTTTATTAAGCAATATTCCTTTCCTGGAAGAAAACGGAACAAGTGTGTATGTGTTTGCATCTCTGAATTTCTAGGACTTCAAAGCTGTCATTATTTGCCATTCTATGCCAGGCAGAAAAGCAGTCTTCTTCTCACAGTACCCTGCAAAGCTTTGTGCCCTGGCAGGTTTGCCACAAATATTTAACTCATTTAAGTCATTATGTTTTTACCAATAATTATCTAGGCAGAGCTGTTTGATTGATTTTTCCCAAAATGACCTGGCTTCTCTGTACTCTATAAAAAAGTTAGTAATTGCTGAACTCTGACCAGAGGCACGTCTGCTCCTCTGGCAGTAGTTCACATCTGACACTGAAAATTCACTCCTGAGCATTTGTTTTCCTGCAGCTGTGGTTGTACAAACCTTTACTCAAAGTGATCTGAAAACAGAAATCACATATCAATGAAACTTGCTGAAACAGTCCTCTCTCTGCAGATGAACTCCCTCACCCTCCTGNACTAAGGGATTTTCACAGAATCCTAGAATAGTTTGGGTTGGAAGGAAGCTTAAAACTCATTGCATTGCAATCCCCTGCCATGGCAGGGACACCTTCCACTGTCCCAGGCTGCTCCAAGCCCTGTCCAGCCTGGCCTTGGGCACTGCCAGGGATCCAGGGACAGCCACAGCTGCTCTGGACACCCTGTGCCAGAGCCTGCCCACCCTCACAGCCAGGAATTCCTTCCCAATATCCCATCCATCCCTGCCCTCTGGCACTGGAAGCCATGGCCTGTGTGCTGTCCCTGCATGCCTTGTCCCCAGTCCCTGTGCAGCTCTCCTGGAGCCCCTTCAGGCCCTGGCAGGGGCTCTGAGCTCTCCCTGGAGCCTTCTCTTGTGCAGGTGAGCAGCCCCAGCTCTGCCAGGGTTCTTTATAGCTGCTGACCAGAGGTCCAGTTTATTTTCTGTGCTGTCTAGAAGTAGCCCAGAGTCCAGCTGTTTCTGATGTGGACCCAACAGATCCTGAAACAGGTACCTGGCCATGTCCTAAGCTCAGATAAATATATTTATACGGTGCTTTTGGAATCTGTACAGATTAACAGCCTGGTATGAAGACAAAAATGGCACAATTTGTGGCTATTGGCATTAATTAATTAATTAATGTCTATTAATATTATTAATTAT
>VWZS01001904.1:36195-49383 GCA_013397075.1 Rhabdornis inornatus | reverse complement strand
GCTGAACTCTGACCAGAGGCACGTCTGCTCCTCTGGCAGTAGTTCACATCTGACACTGAAAATTCACTCCTGAGCATTTGTTTTCCTGCAGCTGTGGTTGTACAAACCTTTACTCAAAGTGATCTGAAAACAGAAATCACATATCAATGAAACTTGCTGAAACAGTCCTCTCTCTGCAGATGAACTCCCTCACCCTCCTGAACTCAGAAGATTGTGACCCGTTAGAATGTGGCTTACCTGTCTTCGGAAATTTTACTCCCTGGGAACAATGCTGTTGTTTACTACAGCTTGTGTTGTTGCTTAAATTTGCACCATTCTATTGCTATAAGTAGTACTGTATTTAATATATATTTATTAAATAATATGTAATATACTTGTTATATTTAGCTTGTGCACAGATGGTTTTGCACCTCTTATTAGCCTGAGTTTTCTATTTCTTTTTCAACCTCCCAGCCATGCTCTGAGCCCCCATTTTCTTCAGTGCCTTTCCGTTTGCACCTATTCCTTAGCCAGATCTCTGAACAAGATGTGTGGCTCACACTTAGTCTAGCACATTTCCTGTTTGCTTCCTTCATCTCCTCACCATCATCCTCTATGCTGTGAGCCCGAGGAGGAGAAAATGATGGTATCAGACAGGTGTGTGTAGCCCATACTGATACTTCACCAGAGCCACACAGACTTTCTGTCTGAAGTCGGAGAGAAGCACCACAGACATGAACAGAACCTGAGAAAGATGAAACGGCCTTACTGCCCCACAAGAATTAAGTAATTGCAAAAATTCTATCTGTCAGTATCTTAGAGCAAGCACTGAGACATTTTCTTCCACAAATTGTGGTCTGTTAAAGAACTCGAGTCCTTATATTTATATAAATCCAAATATATCAATGTTTTCATATGTACCTGTGTATTCATACCATGAACAGTGTATTGGGCATGATTGTTGAGTTGTTTTCAAGATCCTTGGCCATTAATTTAACTTAGATTGGTATTTTGGGGACCAGATTTCCAAGTGGCGTTGAGGACTTGGCAGACAAGTACAGGTATCATTCCTCTGCCCAAAATCCTCACAGATTTGTATGTTTGGTGCAAGGCAGGTTTTTAGGGGCATTCCTTGCTGGGGTGAATTTTCATTATAGACCCTATAATAGAGGCTTGGTGCAGTGCTGAACCTGAGCCCTCTTTCTTTCCCTTGCCATTTGATGTATTTTGCTAATGAGGTCCAATCCCACAGATGCTCTGCAGGCAATACTGCTATATTTAGCTGAAACAATATGAAACACATAATTTGCCATCAAGTCATTAGGTTACCAAACAGGATTCATGGTAAGCTTTTCAAACACAGAGAAATCCCATTTTCAGAAAGACTTTGAAGCTTTGGATTGATGTAAAGTTCACATGAATTTGACTCTCAAATGTGTTCAGACTCCTTTAAAAAGAGCACTTCTCTGCTCAAAGAGTCACCTGCTTTTGAAAATACTGACTCGTGCTTGATTGCTGTTTCTGAAACCTGAGTTTCTAACCAGAACTGAAGGAAAAGAGGGTTCTCCAGTTTTTTATTAATCCAGCTCTTTAATTTCTTTATTTTCCACAGTGACTGCCCCATATCTTTGATGAGCGCTACTTTTCATCCAGCAGAACATCTAGATCAGGGAAAAAGCAAAGACATTGCTCTTAAAGCAGCTGCATCCGCCCTTGCCTGCATTATCTGAGTGGAGATCATCCACTGACACAACACTGTAGCCTGAGAGCAGCTTTGAGGGTTCATTTGGAGGGAAGGGGATGTTTTATTTAATGTATGGCTCAAGCCTTGTAGCTCAGATGCCACTGTGCTGCTGAAGCAGGGCCAGGTGCTGCTCACTGGCCATGATGTTTCCTTCCTCAACGTTAACTGAAAAAAAACCGAACCAAAACAAATAAACAAAACAAAAAAACAACCAAAAGAACTCAACAAAACTCCCCAATATTGTTGCAGTTCTGTGGTAGGGGAGTTAGGGCAGTTCAGTTCTGTGTCTGTTCATCAGACTTCCCGTGGTTTTTCATCGAATCATGTGATTGACAATGCAGACAGTCAGTAAAGTTCTCGGTCTGTCTCGTTTGTACCCTCGTCCCAACCACTAAATCTGACTTCTGCTTTGTCTGGCAGAAGAAAACAAGATAGGGTGATGTGGTGGGGTGATTCACCGGAGCTGATAAGCGGTGTCTGTATTTGAACTGTGCCGTTCCAACCGTAATGTTACCTCTGTCTCTTGCATTTTCAAGGACTTTCTCAGGCTGGTTTATTTTAAACTATCTGGGGTAGTCTGTCCCTGTAAGGGGTGGAAAGAAATGCAAATAACGGCTCCAACGGACCTGTTTATGTCAAGGCAAAGAGTTCAGTAACTTAAATAGTGAGCATTGCCGTATATTGGATCAAAAAAGGGTTTGGGTTGGGTTAACGCTCATCTCACTCCACCCCCTGCGATGGGCAGGGACACCTTCCACTGTCCCAGGTTTCTCCAAGCCCTGTCCAACCTGGCCTTGGACACTGCCAGGGATCCAGGGACAGCCACAGCTGCTCTGGGCACCCTGTGCCAGGGCCTCAACACCCTCACAGCCAGGAATTCCTTCCCAATATCCCATCCATCCCTGCCCTCTGGCACTGGAAGCCATGGCCTGTGTGCTGTCCCTGCATGCCTTGTCCCCAGTCCCTGTGCAGCTCTCCTGGAGCCCCTTCAGGCCCTGGCAGGGGCTCTGAGCTCTCCCTGGAGCCTTCTCTTGTGCAGGTGAGCAGCCCCAGCTCTGCCAGGCTGGCTCTAGAGCAGAGGGGCTCCATCTTTCAACACCATCCATCCAAACAAACAGGGAAGTGAAGGAAAAAAAGGGATGATTCATCCCATGCCAAGGCCTTTCCTCTGTCGTTAAGATTACCGTTTACGATGCCTTAGCACCGCCTCTCTTTTTCAGTGGTGCTAAAAATTAGGTTCATTGGACTGTCACCAGCTAGGGTGCCAGTGTCTTTCCAGGAGTAAGTTGGACACAACAGCAGCAAGGCAGAAGAAAATAGATTTGTGCAGTGCAGGTTTGACATTCCACTTGGGGAATTTTGTTAACCATGATAAAGCCCTCACCAGTGCTGGCTGGGTTATTGCTGAGAGTGCCCTGAGACCCACATGGCCTGGTTGCTTTGTAGTGTCATCTCCTGTGTGTCTGCAGCACGCAGCCAGGGCCCAGGGCTCTTGGTTACTCATTTGAAGCAGGACAAACAGGAGACAAATGGCACAAATATTAATTTAAGCATTCCTTGGACTGTCACCTGAAAATCTTGAAAAGCTTTTTGAAAATTTTGAAGCTTTTTGGCATCAATCAAGCTTTTTACATGGTGTTTAAATCCTGCTGTTACAAATAGTTTTAAAGTCACTCTCATAAAGAAAAAACTTCTGATGATATTGTTTGTTAACAAATTCTGTTTTCAGTGAACACCCTGTTAGTGAAACTGTGTGGGTAGTTTTTTATCTCAACAGTGGATAGCTGCCATGGTTAATCTTGTGAGATACATCATAGAATCATTGAGGTTGGAAAAGCCCTCTAAGATCATTGAGTTCAAACATTAACTCAGCAGCACTGTGCTCACTACTAAACCATATTCCCAAGTGCTACATCCACACCCCAAAGATGCTGGTGCAGTTCTCTCCATGCTGGGCCTCTAGAATTTCTCATTTTAAATGAATGAGAAAACGTGGCCAGCACACAGCTGTGGGTCATTGCATTCATCTAAAGAATGTGGATTTGAGTTGCTGGCCTGGAATTCTGATTTTTCATGTCTCATCAGCAATTCATTGAGCTGTCCTGAGCCTGCTGTTCAGGTAGACCATCAAAAATCCATCACTCCTGCCATTATCTACATTCTTTTTATACAGACTTAATCAAAATTGTGTATACATAGTGGCAGTGCGTATTACTGCTCTCCTTAAAAATCTCATTCTCCTTGTCTTCATTTTCAAGATATCCCCGCAGGCTGTTCGAAGCACATGTTGAGTGTCAGAGAGTCCAGGCTGACTGCAGTGAGTTACAGCCTTTAATCTGAAATTGATTATTAAATTGCTACAGTACGATCGCAATAAATGGCAACATCGATCAGCCTGAAGAGAGGCTGAGTAATAAAATCAATGCATGGCTTATTGCCTGAAAATAGGAATGCTACCTGAGCCATTTTATGCTGCCCTTCCAGCTGAGAGATAATGGGATAGTGAGACCTGAGCATCTCAGATGCAGCTGTTGGAATTTCTGATGTGATTTTGCCTACTTTTAAGGCTGAAGATGTTTGTTAAGCTGCACAAGAGCCCAGGAATAGTCCCAGGCTACTGCCACGAATGTTTGCAAAGCCAGTAGCTACATCTGTGACCTGAAGGTGGAAAAAAAAAGTTGTCTGTGTTTAATTCAACTCAAATTAGGGTCTTTAATCACTTTCCCCCTCCCTTCCCTCCCAGAAGGGCTACCATGGGCTGCATCCCTGGTGTGCACCCCTGGGGTGAAGAGTGGCAGCTGTGTAAGGCTTTTCTCTGTCTGGAAGTGTTGCCCTGGTGTAATCGTGAGGTTGAACCATTCATTCTGCTGATGCAGTGCTGAACAGAACATGCTCCTGTCTACACTGACCACAAGCCAGGAAGTTTTGGAAGGAAGTGGGGAAGATTACACTGAGGATAAGCAGAGTAGAATGTCAGGGTTTTTTTTTTTTAAATAAATACTAATGAAAAATATGCATGAGGGCTTGATTGGGGGGTGGCAGAGGGGGAAGACAGGGACAGCTTGAGAAATTGGAGCCGAGTTGGGAAGGGATAGAGAATGTCAGTGAAAAGCAGGATCTCACAAGGCTGGTGAGAAAAAAAGGTTGGGTGAGTACAAAAGAGAAAAGTGTGCTAAAGAGAGAGGATAAGGATGCAGTGGAAGGGAGTTGGCATGGCAGTAGGCTGGGAGATTGGAAGTGAGAGGTGGTGGTGAGTATGGGTGTAAGGCACCTAAGAGTGAAAAAAACAAAATGATGCAGAAGATTTAACAGGCTGGTCAAAACAGACTTGGAGAAGAGAGGCTGTAGAGAGGTGGCAGAAAGTGGTTTAGATGCACAAAACGGCTGTGGGAGAGTTTTTTACCACAAACTGCGTGTCTGACACAGGAAATTAAACTTGCTGATGTACCTTTGAGATTCTGGGCTTTGAACTCATCATGAGTTAGATGCAGAAGAGCCTTTAACAACCTTACCTTTCAGCTGCCTCAGTTCCACAGATACAGAGAGAGATAGTGCAGAATCCTTTAGTTTGGAAAAGGCCTCCAAGGTCTTGGAGTCCAGCTGTTCTCCCAGCACTCCCAAGGCCACCACTAACCCGTGTCCCCAGGTGCCACATCCACATGTTTTCAACAACTTTTCTACAAGTTTTCATGTCTTCTGACTCCAAGAATACAAATAACATGGGAGCATAGAAGTTAAATACCTAACCCTGAAAACCAAGTGTCCGAGAAATGCCCCCTCAAAGGAGACTGATCTAGCCAGAATTCCTGTACCCTTAAGGCAAGGAAGCAGGACACCGAGCTCAAGAAATAGGATAGGGAATCCCTTCATTATTAATGGGCAAAGAGGCTCCTTAGCCATTGCTGTGCTTGTTCTGATCATGTCACACGGTGGAGTTTATTCTTAGTCTTAGCCACAGCCTTATAAATAATAAAATGGGTCATGTTTTATCTTACCCTGGTGATCATTGTAATGCGGCTTTTGCCTGAGACTCTGCCAAGCTCAGACACAGGCAACATTTAGAAGGGGATAAAGTGAAGAGCACAGTACAAAAGTAGACTCAGCTCTTTCCAAGAGTGAACCTGGTGCGTTTGCACTGTGCACTGCTTTGGGGGGGGGAAAAATGAGAAAAATGGGAACTTGAGGTTGCAGCATGTCTGTCTCTTCTCTCTGGTGACTGGGACAGCCCCTAGGGAATGTCTGGAGCTGTGCCAGGGAGGTTTAGGTTGGATTTCAGGGAAAGGTTCTTCCCCCAGAGGGTGCCCAGGCTCCCCAGGGAATGGGCACAGCCCCAAGGCTGCCAGAGCTCCAGGAGAGTTTGGACACTGCTCCCGGGGATGCACAGGGTGGGATTGTTGGGGTGTCTGTGCAGGGACAGGGGCTGGACTGGATGATCCTGGTGGGTCCCTTCCAACTTGGGATACGGTGTGATCCTGTGATATCACAAACTGTGTTTATTATTTCTGCATTTTCAGAGCATTCTCCTGCTAAGAAGTCAAGTACAATTAATTGAAAAATGTTTTTTAAGGAAAAATGCAATAAATAGGTCTGTGTGTGCACAAAAAAGAAGGCTTTTGAGGAGCTGCTAAAAATGGGTTTTCCTGAAGACCTTTGTGTTTTGTAAAGGATTCACATGTTCAGTCTGTTAACAGGCAAATGGATTGTGACCAACAGTAAAAGGCTCTAATACAATATGCTAATGTAGCATTTGATTCAAAGAAGAAATTATAAATGATGTCTTCATCCTATAAATATTTTCCTTGGGTTCTAATGGTTTAATTCCTTCCATTATTTTTTTCACCAAAACTCTATCTTCGGTGTTTATGTGGGCTGTGTGTTTGCAAGCAGACATGCAAACCTTCCCTCACTGGACTCTGGCTTCTTGTTGCAGAAGTTTCCCGAGCTGAAGTTCAAGTACGTGGAGGAGGAGCAGCCTGAGGAGTTCTTCATCCCCTACGTGTGGTCCCTGGTGTACAACTCTGCCGTGGCCCTGTACTGGAACCCCCGTGACATCCAGCTCTTCACCATGGACTCAGGCTGAGGGGCACCCTGGCCAGGCCAGCCCCACTCCATCTCACAGGAATCAAACCTCTGCACCCTTTCCAACCTGACCCCCTCCAACTGTCCCCTCCAACCCCAGAGCCAGTGTCCAGCCCAGCCTCACGCTGGGACAGGCTGGTGTGGGGCACTGATGGCTTGTAGGCAACCTTGTGTTTATAGTCCATAACCTAGAGCTTGTTTGATGAAAACGAGGCCTTACACATGGGGTATGATGTTACTACCAACCACAAACCTGATCGTCCTTTTAACTTAACGGGCTAAATGAGATTGCAGGCTTTGATTTGGAAGCAGCGTTTGTATTTTTGGCTCTTTCGAGCGGGCAGCTTCCTTGGGTCAAGCTTTTTATGGTCTCTGGGATGCTGCTGTGGGTTGCTCGTTACTTAATCCTGTGTTTTCACTCACAGCCCTTCGTTTCCGTGGCACTGTCAAGGCTGCAGCCCTTATATTGCTGTCTACGCTGTCATCTGAGGGAACTAAGCAAGCAGCATCTTAATCAGGTTAGCTCCCAGGCAGATTCAAAACACTTGATTTAGATGTTTGTGGGAGGATTTTCAATAGCAAGTCTTTTGTTGTTGTTGTTGTTTGACTGGCAAATACTCTCCAGAGGGCAAGAAACACCTGCTTTCAGAGTCGGGTCCCTTACAGATTTGTTTTTCTGTGCTCCTGTGCAAAATTTTTCCTGGAAATTGAACGTGTAAGGAAAGGGGGGGGAAAAAAAGTCCAAAGAAAATAATTACAAGATTGTAAAATAGACCAGTGTCCTGTAAACCTGTGCGTAATGGTGACAGTGTGTTTTGGGGATCCTTGACAAAACTCTGTGTTGAAAACCTCCTGTTGGCTTTTAAAGTTTTATGGCAGAAGTATAAATTTATCTGAATGTAGAATACTACTCTCTTTTTTTGTTGTTTTCAAGTGCCCTTTCCTGATATACCTGTTTCAGCAGTGGGAAAAGCAACAGAAGTGGTGTGATTTTGAAAGAAATCTCATTTTTTCAAAGTGGGGATCATATTTTGGGGATGCCTGTTGCACACACGTGCGCCCACTCTCCTCGTCCCACATGCTGCTGTGTGGCAGACTGTCACCAGTGCATTGCATGCCAAAACTTCAGTTTCAAGGAATTAGTTCCTGAAGATGTGTGGCAACCCTCTGTATTCACTGCCTGCTCCAGCATGTTCTGTTTATTGACCTGAGGAATTGGGTGCATTTGCTTTCAGAAAGTCCTTTGAATGGCTTTAAATAGAATTTCTTGCACCCTTTCATCCCTCTGAAGGATGTGCTAAGATTGTACTTTCCTTTTATCTGCTTATTTAGAGACAGAAGTCCATTTGAGCCCTACACAAATGGAAATGCTGGCTTATTTAAAAAAAAAAAAAAGGAAAAAAAAAAAAGCTTTCCAAATTTATTTAAATATAGCTGCAAAGGGATATATACAGCCCATGAGCATTTAGGACTTTGAAATGGCAGAAGCTTTTGAGAAAAGACAATGATAAGACTGGAGATGCAGTGTTTTCTTAGGCAAATAGGAGAAATTAATGAACCATGACTGAGCTGCACATAAGTTGATCTGTATTTTGGATTTATTCTGTTTTGTTTTGGTCTTTGAGCAAACGTCAAAAGGGGATAACTATTCTTGGTTACTGTAGTGATTTGTAATTTTGTCTTTATTAAAAGACTAAGAGTGTTTGTGAGTCAACAGGGCTGCCCAGATTTGGAAAGGTCAGTCTGAAGATGCACTTTTAAACTGTGGATTCTAAAGCTGCTGGGCTGGCTCCGTGTTCATCTGTTTTTAAATACCCGGGGTGAGCAGAGCCAGAGAGGCCCTGCCAGGGCAGATGCTGCTCAGCCAGGTGTCAGACTGCAGAAAACCTGATTTGTCTGTGAAAGGGCTTATTACAAGAGAGGGACACCTAAAGCAGCAGTCTGATGGAATAGGACAAACAGCTGCTGAACCAACATCGGTGTCTTGCAGAAAATTCTCTCACTGTCCTCCCATTGTGGTGACACTGAGGTGCAGAGGGTTTGTTCTGATGGCATAATTTCCTTGTGTGTTTCATGAAATGCCCTGCTCCCGGGTCTCAGCTGGTTTGGAGCAGCTGGAGTTACCACCTAAAGCCAAAACAGCAGAGCCAGACCAAGATTTAGGCAGAAATCCATGCTGGCCCCACTGGCTCTCCCAAGAGCTGGAGCGTGACGTGGGGCTGGCAGTGTCCTGACATCTGCAGTCTGGTACGGTCACAAATACTCTGTTTTTCCTTTACCTTAGGGATCCTTTTCATTACTTTGTGTGAAAGATTTATTATGCATAATTACAAAAATAAAAAAGATAAAACGGAAAATACGGGTTGGTGTGTTTTATGTCACAGGTCTTGGTGTGCTCATCAGGCCCAACCTGATCAAGGTTTTATATTGTCCTCTATGGCATGCAATTAAGAAGAAGAATGTGTTTTTATTTATGATATAAAGTAAATCAGTAAAATCTGGTAAAAGAAGGAACGTGTCATGCTGCAATCACATGGGGAATGTCACCTCTTGCCTTAATGTCACCTTAAAGCTCAGCTTTAATGCTTGCAGGCCTGGAGGGGCACTGGGAACATGCAGTCATGGGGGGAAGCAGAGGAGGGACAGGGCTGTCCACACAAAACCAGACCTGATGTGTTGCTGCTCCCTCAGATTCTCTTTCCTGTCCATTTCAGTTGATGGTGTCTCTGGTTTTGGGGTGTGGGATGGGTGTTGCACCAGGACCTTCTCCTGACTGTGCTCATATTTGGGGTACCCTAACTGTGGCCTTCCGGTACCTGAAGGTACTGACAGGAGAGCTGGAGAGGGACTTTGGGAAGGGGCCTGGAAGGACAGGACAGCAGGAATGGCTTCCCAGAGGGCAGGGATGGATGGGATATTGGGAAGGAATTCCTGGCTGTGAGGGTGGGCAGGCCCTGGCACAGGGTGCCCAGAGCAGCTGTGGCTGCCCCTGGATCCCTGGAAGTGTCCAAGGCCAGGTTGAACAGGGCTTGGAGCAGCCTGGGACAGTGGAAGGTGTCCCTGCCCATGGCAGGGGTGGGACTGGATGAGGTTTAAGGTCCCTTCCAACCCACACCATTCTGAGATTCCATTATAATATCCTTGTTCTGAGTGCTGATCACTGGTGTCACCACCTGCCTGGGCTTCCTGAGCAGCTGGAAAGGAAAATCCATTGCTTCAGGGCTGGGGAGGAGAAGTCAGGTCTGCCCTCAGAGGACCATCCCTTCCAGAAGACCAAACAGGCAGAAAACTGAGCTGCTGTATAAGATATTGGTGAAGTGGGACTTGTGGAGCCTCATGCACGTGTCCCTGGTGAGACACAAATCCTCCTCCCTCAGGCAACAGAGAGAAACTCTGATCTTGCTGTGAAAGTGAGATGGGGGGAGGGGGGTTGGAAGGTATAAATGCATTGGGCATCATTCACTCCGGCAAAAGCAGTCCAAAAACCTGCCAGATTTCTTGGCATTTCTTGACCCTAATAGCCTAAAACCAAAGAGTATTGGCAAGTTATGGGAAAAAAAAAAAAAAAACAAAACCAAGCTGTTTTGTACGTGCCACTAGATTGTTGATCTACCAGTTAAACAGGAAAGGGAGAAGCAAACAACTCCCCTCCCTTTTTTGGAAACTCTAAAGATTTTATACAACCTTTTCTACTGGTTTTATCATTGCATATGTTGCCTAATTCAGCCGAGTAAAGGTCAAATCTCGTATTTAGTCATTCCCAGGCTCTCTTGTAATTGATTGGGCTTGGTCTGCAAAAAGCCCCACCTTCTGTGCTGGGAGATCAGGAGTTTTCTATATGATTGCACTTCCTCAAATCACCTGACCACTGCAAATCCATTCCCATTTCTACCCATTCTCCCTTTGGTCACCTTACCTAAAAATTTGTACCATTGGTACTGGCAGTACTGTAAAAATTCAGCATCCCAGCTGCTTTTGTGTTCAACTCATTGTTAATTTCGGGAGTCCCTAGAGACTCACCTGTCACGGCGGACGTCTTGGATGCCACAAGATTGATTGTGGGGGTTAGGCTGGATGGGGCTGGGAATTGTTCAGAGCTTGGACAGAAGCCTGACTTTTAAACTAAAGTTACTCATTGTCGATGCCTTTGCACAGGTCAATCATGACACTCAGATATGTGTGAAGGGTTCAGAGAAAGGATCAAAGGCTGGGAGTTTCCCTGTTCTTTTCACTTTCAGGGAAGGAGCCTGTTGGCAGGACATCCCCGGGCTGCTGTGACATCACCAGCACAGTGCTGCAGGCCATCCTCCTGCATGAGACATCAGCGCACGTCACCAGAAGCTCATTGCCTGTTAACAGCTCTGCCAGCTGAAGATAATGGCATTTCACAGACAGAAGGGCAGCTCTTCAACCTCCATTGACCCCGGCAGCAGAGCTGTTCTTCCTGCTGTGACTTTGGGAACTGCGACTCACAAGGAGCAGGGCAGGGAGGTGCTGTGGGCAGTGGAGATGGGAGTTTAAAGGAATTGCAGAGTGGTAGGGCTGAAAGGGACTTGAAAGATCCCAGGGCTGGAGCTCCTCTGCTCTGGAGCCAGCCTGGCAGAGCTGGGGCTGCTCACCTGCACAAGAGAAGGCTCCAGGGAGAGCTCAGAGCCCCTGCCAGGGCCTGAAGGGGCTCCAGGAGAGCTGCACAGGGACTGGGGACAAGGCATGCAGGGACAGCACACAGGCCATGGCTTCCAGTGCCAGAGGGCAGGGATGGATGGGATATTGGGAAGGAATTGCTGGCTGTGAGGGTGGGCAGGCTCTGGCACAGGGTCCCCAGAGAAATTGATGAGGCCATGGAAATGGCTGCAGAGTTGCATGGGCTTACTCAAAAGCAGCAACCCATGAGCTACATCCCTCCTTTGCAAGCCCCTGACTAGAGATTTTGGCGTCCCTTCTCTGGGAATACCGGGGATGTCCCTGGAGTAACAGCACTGTAGAAATGCTTTGCATTTTGAGGGCAGTTAACCCCGAACTGAAAGGTTCCAGCTGAGATTACAGCTCCTAATCATTCAATCATCAATGCTGAGTTATTGCTGGGTGGATGCATTTCGGATGTTAGGGCTGTGCTGCCTGCCTGCAAATGAATTTCTCCAAGGAGCTGTGTTTGGTGTTGGAGGCTCTGCTACCACCCGTGCACTGTGACAGCACTTACATGTCTCAGATAAATGAAAATGTCACTATTGGTGAATCCCTCCAGATCACGAATCCAATACACCACAGAGCTGCCAAACTGGGACAATTTGAATGAGAGATTTAAAGAGGAGAGATGATTTTTTTTTTTTAAATGCTGCTGAAGCGCACGGCATAATCCTTCATCATCACTTTAAAAACTGTCTTAAAATTAATCCAAAATGAATATGTCTTGGCAGACGTGATGAAATGTTCAGCTGTACATAATGTTTTTGCCAGATGTCTTGGCAAACTAAATGGCAGACTTCAGTCTTCCTTGCAGTCACTTTGTGCTGCTGAAAGCCCTGAATGTGATGGCACCCAGGGAAAATTGAGGATCCGGAGAGGAGCAGTGACAAAGTAGGTGACGTCCCGATGATGCTACCCTGGCCCCTCCTCCTATTTATGAAACGACAAAAAATGCTTTCCAAAGAGCAAAACAGCTTATTAAAAACTGGAAATTTAAACTAGGAACAGCTGTCCTCGGGCTGCTGCATCTATTTTTGTCCCTGGAGCCGTTGTCAGGGTCCAAACCCTCTCCCATTGTAGCTCCTGCATCCAGTCTGCAGTGCCTCCCCCCTCCCTGAATCCTGCTGGGTGTGGGGCTTGGGGTGCAGGGGACCAGGGTGCTCAGTCCCACCAGAGCTGTCTGTCCCTGTTTAAGAACTGTATCAGCTTGAGAATAATGGGAATAAACCACTTGGGCAAAGCCATGTCTAGAGATTCAAAGCCTCTTAAAAAACAGGTGCTTGAAGGCCTAAAAATGTGGGGTTTTCCCTAAACCAGCCTTGTGTGTTGTTTTGTTGGTCAGACTGCTCCTAGAGGGGGGAAAGCCATCATTCCTTGATGTGGTATATTCAGTGCCCATTATATATACTGGGCTGAGCTTCAGAATAAATGTTCTGCTTAGTGCCTTGTGTCCTGTCCATGTCTCTGCCTGGTGAGCAGTGGAGCAGAGACAACCAGCAGAGCTGTTCTCACCCTGACATGAAGCTCTTTGTGATGGCTCCAGGAAAAAACTCTCACCTACCCTCCCCTACCTCCCCAAAAAAAGCAAGGTTTTACAAGTGTCTCCCAACTAAACATGAAGTGAAAATTAAATTTAAATTATTTTCTTTCTCCTAAATCAAATCTCACAGGCACCAACTGCCCTTTAAAAGGTCAGGCTT
>VWZS01001904.1:17055-29185 GCA_013397075.1 Rhabdornis inornatus | reverse complement strand
TTCCTTCCTTCCTTCCTTCCTCTGCCCAATTAATCTCTCCCTTCCCTTTCACCCTACCCCTACTGCTGTGTTGGGATATCAGGGACTAACACACCAATTTCCATGGCAGGTGTGTAACTCACTTATAAAACTTTGTAAGATTTCACAGACCCTCTGACTTTCGTCATTCCTTCCATCACAAGCACCTGCAAGTCCTGGGCTCTCCCTTCTCCTTAGGGGTGGGATGCCACAAATTTGCTGCAGTGCAAGGTCCAGCCCCCAATATCCCAGCAGAAGAGTGACAGTCAGGATTCCCCTGTTCACATCTTTCTGGGGGGAACCTGAGCTGAGCTGCTTCATTTTCCTGTGTTTTACCCCTCATGAAGTGTGTCCTCACTTGTGATTCCAAATTCTTGCTGAAAAGCCACCACTGGGGCAACAAATATTATTTAATATTTTGTATTTTGCCCACTGGAAGGGACAGGGGCAGACCCATCTCTGCACTCAGGAGGCACCACACTCCATCACTTCTTTTGCTGCTTCCCTCACATCATACCAACTCATCCCAGATCTGTGTCTGTGCTTTTCTCTGCAGACAGCCCAAGGTGAGAGCAGTGTTTGGGGCTGCCTGGTGCTGCAAGGATCAGCTGGCACCTCCTCCAGCTGGGCACTGATCTGCTCCCCACAGCTGTAATTTGATAAAATAACACCTGGAGCCCAGCTTTGGGGTGCCGTGGATGGCTCCTCACTTGTGCCAGGCTCACTGTGACGTGGGGCCAGGTGCTGAGGTATGTGTGGTGAGGAGGGGGAGTCTCAGTCAGGCACTCAGAGTCAGTTGTTGGAAAAAAAACCCAAAAAAATCCTTAGGGCAGGCAGCACAGGAAGGTCCTTTCCTTGTCTGCCATGCTGCTGTATGGTGTGAGGACAGGACCTCACAGCCACCACAGTGCTGGGGCTCATTAATTATGGAGAGCTGACAACAGCAATAACTCAGCATGGGAAAGGCAAGGAGCTGCTGGAGCCAGTCCAGAGGAGGCCACGGAGATGCTGCAGGGCTGGAGCCCCTCTGCTCTGGAGCCAGCCTGGCAGAGCTGGGGCTGCTCACCTGCACAAGAGAAGGCTCCAGGGAGAGCTCAGAGCCCCTGCCAGGGCCTGAAGGGGCTCCAGGAGAGCTGCACAGGGACTGGGGACAAGGCATGCAGGGACAGCACACAGGCCATGGCTTCCAGTGCCAGAGGGCAGGGATGGATGGGATATTGGGAAGGAATTCCTGGCTGTGAGGGTGGGCAGGCCCTGGCACAGGGTGCCCAGAGCAGCTGTGGCTGCCCCTGGATCCCTGGCAGTGTCCAAAGCCAGGTTGGACAGGGCTTGGAGTAGCCTGGGATAGTGGAAGTTGTCCCTGTCCATAATATTTTAGGTCCCTTCCAACCCAGGCCATTCTGTGTTTCAAGCCCTGAGTGCCTCTGTCAGGATGGAAGGTTCCAGACACAGAGAGGAGGTGCCCAGTGAAATGCAGACAGATGTGGTGGTGCTGATGGTGGTGCCTGGGCACAGAGCTTGCTCCTAGGTGGGGTGGCAGGAAAGATGCTGATGTCCTATAGCACAGCCCAGACTATTCTGATCTGATCCCCTTTGCTTGTCAAAGTGTTGCAATATTGTCTGCTCATTGCAGACGAGGTGGAGGAGGCAGGAAATTGCAGCCACAGCTGCGCCAGCAGCACATCCTGGGCTGCCTCAGGGCTCTCTGCACCACAGCAGGTGCAGGATGTGGAGAGAGATGCCGTGACATCCATGTCAGCTGAGAGGATGATCCTGGATGTGAGTGTCCAAGGCTGTGCTGGCCTTGTCCCTGCTGTAATTTAAGTTGTGGGCAATCCCTTCAGCCCAGGTGTTTAATTTTTAGATAAAATTAGGAGAGACAAATCCCAGCCAAGCCATGCACCTTTTGGCCCTACAGATTACATTATATATTATATTGCATCCCACCATGCCATCCTGAGAAGAGAGGCTGGTCCATCCTCTTTGCTCCGCCTTCTGTCCTGTGTCAGGAGTCGTGACATCCAAGGGACACAGGCACAGAAAATTTGGGTTGCTCACTGCTCTGCCTGGCTGACAGCACCCTGCAGCTGCTTCCTTGCCTTTTCCTCACGGGACACATGGCTTGGGAAGAATGAACTTTCTCAGGGGGAGATAGTTGTAGTTGGTGGCTGAAACTGAGTTCCTGAAATCGAAGGGCTGTTAGGAACAGCCTAGCCAAAACCTAATGTGGATTGAAATACAGGAGCTGGAAGCCTGAATCCTTTGAGATCGATGAATCCTTCGAGGCTGATGATAAAAATGTTGTTGTCTTCAGTAGGGCCAGAGCACAAAGACAAACCCAGCTGTGTTACAAAGAGAAATTGTTCTCCCAAAGCATCAGGTCACTTAAAAGAGTGATTCCTGGCTGGGATCCCAACAGTATTGCACTTGGAGAGAGCACTGAGACACTAACACTGAGCAAGCTTGATACTTCATGTCTGGTTTATTTGTTTGATGAAAAAATTTCAAGGAACGAATGAGAAAAATAGTTATTTTTTTCTACTGCGTAAATGTTGGAGAAAATAATTTCTCTTCCCTGTAATTAACCTCGGGGAGGAACTTCTGTAACGGGCATTTCACCCCAGCTGTCACTGAGAAAGATGGATTGGAAGATGTAGAAGGGAAATAAGGAGATTTAAAAATAATCTAGATTCCATTTCTCTGTCAGATGTAATTTAAAGAGAGCCTAACTGTCCACATCTCATTGCCTGCAGACAAAACAAGGTGCAGCGTAGATCCCTTCAGAAGCACTTGAGGTGATTAAAAGAAAGGCTTTCACAGAACATATTTCCTTGAATAAACACCTGCCCAAAATCCCAAATTCTGCCCCAGGTACCTCACTACTGTGATCCCTGCATCTCCCAAAATGAGTTTCGTGTGGGGAAAAAAGACCAAAAAGACCAAAAACAACGTATGGGTGCAAAACACCAAGGAAAGCTGATCATCCTCTTAGGCAGCACAGGGTTTCCAGGGAGACATGCAGCCAGCCTGGTTTTCATGGAAATGTTAAATATCCAAACAGCCTCAGACACCCCTGGCCTGGAAGGACCTGCAGAAGCAGCGCATCCTGCTTGTGCCATGTTTTCATATGGATGCAAGCTTGGCTTTTAACCACAGTGTCCTAATAGAGATTAAATAACTCCACAAACAGCTGCTCTGTGGTGATATCAAGTGGGGACTGGATGAATTTATCAATTTAGATGGAACCGGGGAAGTTCTGCTAATGCACTTGAACAACAAAGGTGCACAGATGGCAACTGAAATGCTTAGGGAACTTCTTAAGAAAAATCCAGCTGAGCCTTATAAACAAATGTCTTTTGTAAAACCAGCATCTGAGGAGTGAGGGAGAGAGACTCTGTCTGAACCACTTTAATTAAAATATTAATTTTTTGCCATCAGGGACCTGCCCGAAGCATGAGATGTTTAAATTATCAGTATGGTTGCAGCAACCACATGGCTGTAGGGAGTAAAAAGGGAAGGCAAGATTTGAATGTGGCCCATCAGTACTTGTTAAGGAAAGGGCAGTTGGGAAAAAAAAAAGAAAATAAACCAGCTTTAAACCAGCTTTATACAATTCTTCCCTGCTCATTTTAGTGTGGGCAGGGGTGTTTTGTGCAGGCAAGCGCCTTGTAAGCATTCACAGAGGCTTTGAAACTGCCCAAACACAAAACATGAGGCTGGCAGAGCTTGCCTCGCCTGACACGCACAGGAGTAAGGGCAGGGGAGGGCAGCAGCTTAGCTGATGGCTTTGAACTCATGCATGTACTTTCCAATTATTTAGATGGCCTGGCCAGATAAACATCAGCACCCAGGGATCGACGTTAATATTCACCAGAACAAATGTTCCAGGTTTTCAGCCCATAACTTATTCAAACCAGTTGGTGGGGAGCAGGGCTGCTGAACTCGTGTTGCCTCTGAACCCAAAGCATCCCAGGCAAGGGTCTGGGCTGACCCCATCCCCCTCTGAGGGGGGATTCTGCCCCTGTGCCCCTGTGCTCAGGTGAGACCCCACCTGCAGAGCTGCCTCCAGCCCTGGGCTCCAACAGCACAAGGACGTGCAGCTGCTGGAGCCAGTCCAGAGGAGGCCACGGAGATGCTGCAGGGCTGGAGCCCCTCTGCTCTGGAGCCAGCCTGGCAGAGCTGGGGCTGCTCACCTGCACAAGAGAAGGCTCCAGGGAGAGCTCAGAGCCCCTGCCAGGGCCTGAAGGGGCTCCAGGAGAGCTGCACAGGGACTGGGGACAAGGCATGCAGGGACAGCACACAGGCCATGGCTTCCAGTGCCAGAGGGCAGGGATGGATGGGATATTGGGAAGGATGTGGAGATGCTGGAGAGCGTTCAGAGGAAGCATCAGAAGTTGGACAGAGGGATGGAGCAGTTCTGGTATCAGGAAAGGCTGAGAGAATTGGGATTGTGCAGCCTGCAGTGGGCAAGCTCCAAGGTGGCCCAATTGTGGCTTTCCAGTGCCTGAAGGAGCCACCAAAAATATGGAGAGAGACAATTGACAAGGGCCTGGAGTGACAGGACAAGGGGGAATAGCTTCACACTGCCAGAGAGTAGGTTTAGGGTAGATAATGGGAAGAAATTGTTCCCTGTGAGGGTGGTGAGGGCCTGGCACAGGGTTCTTAGAGAAGCTGTAGTTGTTCCACCTCTGGAATTGTCCAAGGCCAGACTGGACTGGGCCTGGAAATACCTGGAACAGTGGAAGTTGTCCCTGCCCATGGCTTTATAGGCCCCTTCCAGCCCAAACCACTCCATGATTCTGTGATACGTGAGCAAGGAGAACTGCTGGGTTTAAGTCATGTTATGTTTGAAAGGCCCTCAAGGGTGCTCCATCCTCAGAGGAGCTGCTCTCCCAAAAGATCATGTTAACCAGGGACAGGGATATTATGTTTTGTAGGGGAATGGAGCTGCACCCTTGACAAGCCTCCATCCCTGATTCTGTCCTTGGGTGACTCAGTCCACCTCCACCTGGAGCCTGTGTTCAAAAAGCAGGTCCCCACTAATGCTGGGACGATGTTCTGTGCCTCCTGTCACCTTGGATGAGCCCCTCCTTGGGCTGTGTGCAGACCTAAGGGCAGCCCGGCCCTCCAAGGGGTTCTGCAGTTCTTGCTGCCCACAGCAGGGTTTGAGGCCAAAGGATACCCGAGGCACTGATGAGTAAATGCTAATTAAACATAACTCATATTCTGGTCTGTGGCTCAGCAGGACACCCTGGCATGATCTCCACCCTCAGCGTGCACCATCAGATGGAATTAGCAACTTTCTCACTGACAGTTCATGCCAGGAGCTGGTGCCCCGGGGCAGGGCTGAAGGGCACACATTCCAGGGTGGTGTCCAGAGGCCCAGGCTCAGCCAATCCCCACAATAAACCACCAAACCACCTCCTCTGGTCGCCTGGTGGCTGTGTCAGACCTGGTGCACGTGTGGGGGAGGCAGGTGGAGGGAGAGGAGGGGGAAGGTGAGCTCTGCAGAGCACCAGCAGGAAGGGCTTGCTGTGGGGTACCAAAGTTACATTTTTCTTTATGCGCTGGTTTTACTGACCTCTGCAAACCCAACCAGGGAAGAAAAAACAAGAACACATTGAAATCATGGAACCATGGGATGGTTTGGGTTGGAAGGGACTTTTAAAGGGAATCCAGTCCAGCCCCCCTGCAAGGACCATGGACACCTCCAATACATCAAGAGTCCCTCTAAAAACTGATTTTCCTATACTTTGAAAGGATACAAGCCAAAGGCAGGGATGTGTACTGATGTTTCTGAAGGAACACAATATACATTGTGCGGGGATTTGGTCCAGTGGTTTGAATTTTCATGGGTTAAGGAATCTGTGTCTTCACTGCTTAACCACAGCCAGCCACATGTGGACAAGAGGGACATCTTTGTCTCCTTTGGAGGCACAATAAAATCATTCACACGCTGGAAGATGGAGGAGTTATGCCATAATAATAAAAATTTCTGTATGTGCTGTGCCAGTNGGGCAAGCTCCAAGGTGGCCCAATTGTGGCTTTCCAGTGCCTGAAGGAGCCACCAAAAATATGGAGAGAGACAATTGACAAGGGCCTGGAGTGACAGGACAAGGGGGAATAGCTTCACACTGCCAGAGAGTAGGTTTAGGGTAGATAATGGGAAGAAATTGTTCCCTGTGAGGGTGGTGAGGGCCTGGCACAGGGTTCTTAGAGAAGCTGTAGTTGTTCCACCTCTGGAATTGTCCAAGGCCAGACTGGACTGGGCCTGGAAATACCTGGAACAGTGGAAGTTGTCCCTGCCCATGGCTTTATAGGCCCCTTCCAGCCCAAACCACTCCATGATTCTGTGATACGTGAGCAAGGAGAACTGCTGGGTTTAAGTCATGTTATGTTTGAAAGGCCCTCAAGGGTGCTCCATCCTCAGAGGAGCTGCTCTCCCAAAAGATCATGTTAACCAGGGACAGGGATATTATGTTTTGTAGGGGAATGGAGCTGCACCCTTGACAAGCCTCCATCCCTGATTCTGTCCTTGGGTGACTCAGTCCACCTCCACCTGGAGCCTGTGTTCAAAAAGCAGGTCCCCACTAATGCTGGGACGATGTTCTGTGCCTCCTGTCACCTTGGATGAGCCCCTCCTTGGGCTGTGTGCAGACCTAAGGGCAGCCCGGCCCTCCAAGGGGTTCTGCAGTTCTTGCTGCCCACAGCAGGGTTTGAGGCCAAAGGATACCCGAGGCACTGATGAGTAAATGCTAATTAAACATAACTCATATTCTGGTCTGTGGCTCAGCAGGACACCCTGGCATGATCTCCACCCTCAGCGTGCACCATCAGATGGAATTAGCAACTTTCTCACTGACAGTTCATGCCAGGAGCTGGTGCCCCGGGGCAGGGCTGAAGGGCACACATTCCAGGGTGGTGTCCAGAGGCCCAGGCTCAGCCAATCCCCACAATAAACCACCAAACCACCTCCTCTGGTCGCCTGGTGGCTGTGTCAGACCTGGTGCACGTGTGGGGGAGGCAGGTGGAGGGAGAGGAGGGGGAAGGTGAGCTCTGCAGAGCACCAGCAGGAAGGGCTTGCTGTGGGGTACCAAAGTTACATTTTTCTTTATGCGCTGGTTTTACTGACCTCTGCAAACCCAACCAGGGAAGAAAAAACAAGAACACATTGAAATCATGGAACCATGGGATGGTTTGGGTTGGAAGGGACTTTTAAAGGGAATCCAGTCCAGCCCCCCTGCAAGGACCATGGACACCTCCAATACATCAAGAGTCCCTCTAAAAACTGATTTTCCTATACTTTGAAAGGATACAAGCCAAAGGCAGGGATGTGTACTGATGTTTCTGAAGGAACACAATATACATTGTGCGGGGATTTGGTCCAGTGGTTTGAATTTTCATGGGTTAAGGAATCTGTGTCTTCACTGCTTAACCACAGCCAGCCACATGTGGACAAGAGGGACATCTTTGTCTCCTTTGGAGGCACAATAAAATCATTCACACGCTGGAAGATGGAGGAGTTATGCCATAATAATAAAAATTTCTGTATGTGCTGTGCCAGTCCACTCCCCCTTAAAACCAAGCCCTGCCATGTGCTTCATTCCCTGGCATTCAATTTAAAAAGTATTTTCCATTTATTTTTTTGAATCAGGACAGAAAATGCTGTCATGTCAGGGACAGTCAGGTAATTTTTTACTGTGCAAAGCAAAATAATTTCACTTCACAAACAGCCATGGGGGGCCTGACATCAGATGCTGTCCTGTCACCTGGAAATCAGCTCGACAAAAGGACTCCAGTTTCTCAGCAGCCACAGGAGAAATGCACTGGGCCTTCCTGTAAGCTTGCTATTTCAATTGGAGGCATTTCATGGCATAGGTGGAGACTTCTTTTAAGGAGAAAAAACAAGATTATATATTGATGTTCAGCTTTTTCATGCTTACATGATAATGCCTCAAATGCAGCGTAATGGCCAAGAGCTGCAAACCTTGGCCCAAGCCATGGCTTCCTCAGGCCCATGGAGCACAGACCACTCACACCAGCAGGAGCTGTGGCTCTGCAAGCACCAGAGAACAGCTAAGAACACAAACAGCTGGGGCCAGAACTGTTCAGAAATCTATTAAAGAAATGGCTGGTGCCAAATCAATAAAGACTGCATGATGGATTAGCTGATGTATGAAACAGGAAAGAGTGAATCGTGTGTTCACCTTTCCTGCTCTCACTTTTGGCACATCCCACCTGCCCCCCCATGGACTGGAAGGAGATCAGGTGGGTCTGTGGGTACATAAAATGCTACCCCAAAGAGCTGGACTCAATGGTTTTAGCACAGGTTTTTTCTTCAATTACATATACTCACAAATAGATTCTTTCAGTTGCTTTACATGCTGAGCTTACTCAGAAGCTAATTTGTAGGGTATTTAGTGCAAATCATTTCTAACAATAGTCAGCATTCCAATTCCATGACTGTTCTAACATGACATTTACAGATTATCCAGTATGAACCAAATATCAAGATCCTACCCCGGCTCTTAAGTCACGAATTTTATACTTGGGAAAGGCTTTGCAGGTTTTAGGAACACACAGTGGTTGGCCTGGTCTTATTCACCAGCCATTCTTAGAAAAGTAGAAGCTGCATTTTTTGTGGAAGAAGCTGCATATAATATTTTGCTGTCTAATTACAAGGTCCAATTTAGTGGTCTGTCTGCTGGTCTCATGCACTGATGTTTGTATTGTAGTAAAAGCTGAAAATAGCCTTTACAGTGCATTCTCTAGTAAAACAGTGAGATACTCTGGTCAAGCCACTCTGAACAGCAGAGGTTTCCCCCTCCTCATGCCACCAGTCCCTGTTTTCTCCTTACCTGTGGCTCCTGTGCAGTCCTGCTCCTTATTCTGGGCTTTCCTGAGATCCTGAGAAGCCCCCACAGCTTTTGTCTTAGGAAGGAGGGTCTGAGCACATGAATGTNTGAGCAGCCCCAGCTCTGCCAGGCTGGCTCCAGAGCAGAGGGGCTCCAGCCCTGTTGCAAAGACCTGAATTTGTTGGGATTTTTTCACTGGAGTACACCGCGCCCAATTCCCAGCTGTGCTTCACAGAGATCCAAGGACATCCAAGAGCCTCACACATCTAGGACAGGTTTCCAGGAAAACAAGTGGACTTCAGAGATGCAGCAATGGAAACAATAACCCAGTTCTGGATTTGGCAAATGGGCAAGGGCTGATGTGTGGAAGCAGGGAGGAGGCACAAGGGGCTGATGCCACCCAGCAGGGAGCCAGGGTTGCCACTGCTCCCAGAGGATGGGGATTGTTTGCTCTGGTTTGCTTTCCGAATTCTGATGACTCGTAGGTGGGGGCATTTCAAGGAAATATTTGAGATGCTCATCCAAACCTTGTTTTGAAACATGGCTCAGCAAAATGACTCCCAGTTTCACACGGGAAGGCTGTTCAGTGCGTGGCAGGGGAAAGTGCTGGAGGCAGAGCAGAGGCCATCAGGCATCTGGGGCCACCAAAAGGCCAGCAGGATTTTCCAGCGTCTTCCACCCGGCACTAGAAGGGAAAATATGAAAAGTCTTTGGGGTGCAGTACGACCCGATTAAAATTAAAAATAAAAGAAGTCCCTAATTAACTGTGCTATTGAAGGTCCATCCCCTTCTCTGGGGGAAGGATCAACATATTCTAGGATGGATGCTTGCTAATAAATCAGGAGGGCTTTGTTCATCTGCCAGCTCCCCCACAGGCTGGCTGGGTGGTCTTCCTGCAAGTTAAATATCTTTAACCTCAGTATCTCTATCTGTGAGATATGTAGGAAAAACATATATATTCATATATATTCCTTTCTCCCCTTTAATGTCACACTCCAAAAGAAATGTAAAACAATTAAGAAATCTGAGGTGTTGCTGCTATTTTTTGCATAGCGAAAGCCAAAACTCCGGGGTGAGGAGTTCTTTTAGCCTTTGTTACCACAGAGATTTTTTTTTTTTTTAATATAGAGGAGATGCAAGAGGGGAGATGGGCAAAAACTGCCAGCTCCTGAATGGGACCCCTTCTAAACAGGAGGATTTGGGCAGAACTCTCCCATCAGCAGACTGGTAATCTCCTTCCTAGACAGGATGTCAGGAACTGTCTGGAAATATCTCATCCTACCTTGGGTCTGGCAGGCACAGAAACACCATGACCTGCAGTGGACAGCCAGGATTCAGGGTGCTTATTAAACCCACTCAGGTTTCCCAGCGCTCACTAAGCCAGGGCTCACTCTGTCTCCTTATTATTGTATAGTTTTACCTGATCTTGGGTTTTAGCTAATTGCTTTTTACCTTGGATTACCTGCACAAGGTTTTTATGTAACAGTTCTTGCTGAGATGAAAAACATAAGAGGACGGAACAAGGGCCCTGCAGGTTGGTATTTAGGTGGCTCTGACAAGAGTGTGGTCAAGAATACTGCACAGAATGGCAAATCTGAACATCCACAGTGTCTGCTGAGTCAAAGAGCTGAGGCTTAAACCACAGAGGAAACCATCCAGAAGGAACTGGATTTGTTTTTCAAAGTAGCCAGTCTAGACATAATTTTGCCACCTTGCACCTTCATATCCTCCTGCTCCCCTCTTACTGTGCTTTAGGGGAAAATTTCAGGATTACATTTTGTTTTGTTCTATCATCAGTCCCACAAATTCCCAGTGCAAACTGCAAGGTGTTAGCAAACAGTGGGAACAGCAAAAAACGCTTCACTACTATTGTGAAAGTGTAGGTATAATGTGTCTGTCTGCTGAATTACAGAAAATTCCTTTCCCCCTGCAGCTGAGTGCTGGCAAAATTGGTCACTTAATTCTGAAAGAATTAATTTCTCTTGAAGAAAGTAACAGCAATTACTTCAATGTCATGGCAACACACACCAGCACTGTGTGAGATGTCTCTCACCATCTCCTCACTGCAGTCTTCCCTCAGAAATAAAAAGAAAAAATTAAAAAAAACCCAGCATCATTTTGGCAGCAGTTTAGCACTGAGGCGTCGTGGGGAAGCGTTACCCATGGTACCAGGTATGCTGGATTTGGGGGAGCATCTCCAGGGAGCATCATTTGGAGCACCCCTTGGGCAGCTGCCTCTGCTCTGCCTAGCCCAGGACTGCTGCTGGCAGGAGGCTGGCAGCACCTCCCTGTCTGCTGCTCAGATCCTCCCCAGAGCATGCACTGAAAAGCACAGGACTGACGTTCTGTGCATCCCAGCAGCCATCTCACAGCATCCAGGGCTTCAAGGGGCTTTGCTGCGTGGTGCAGGGGTGAGCAGCGTGGGTGTGGGGGCCCAGCCCCTTGGCTTCGTCATGCCAGAGTAAATGCAGATTATCCTGCTCTCGAAGCTAATGGGAATAAAATCCTTACAGGCCGTAAATTACACTGAGCCTCTCCAGGATCCACAGCTCACCCTCCCAAAAATCAGCTCTTGCCTTCGGCCAGGGCTCAGTCAAACGCATGGGTGGAGTACGGGCGGATTCCCAATGATATCATGGAAGGATGTGGGTTTGCCTGCAAATTCCTGTGTCTTCTCCTGAGCTAATTTCACTCTTTGTTTACTCTTATCAGGACTTCTGCAGCCAAGAATTAATTAGCAGCTCTGCCTTAGTACATTGGGGTCCTACCAGTTCAAGTCATTGTATGCACACAAAGCCAAGAAGATTTGCACGGCCTAAAACAATCTTTTAAAAGGAAGTCACTACTAAGCAATATTGCTGGTTGAAAAATCAGCTAATTATACCAGCAAAAATAAACACTGAAGGAGAGACCAACTCTCCAGTTTCACCGTGTATAAAGCAAGCAGTATTAGTGGTTTGGAAGAAGATGCTTTTATAAGGATTTTGACATTTGGTTTTGGTGGCTGAAGAGCTTTCTGCCTGACTGTCCTCCACCATGCCAGGTACCTGGATAGGACAGGCCAAGGAGCTTTACTTAATGCATTGCCTGGGGCTATGCATTTTTGCTTTTGTTCTCTATTTTCGGTTGGGTTTTGTTTGTTTCTTTGTTTGTTTGTTTGTTTGTTTTGCGGAGGGTTTTTTGTTTGTTTGTTTGTTTGTTTGTTTGTTTTTGGGTTTTTTTCCCTCTGGTTTTCTGTTTAGTTTTGGTTGTTTGTT
>VWZS01001904.1:378-16990 GCA_013397075.1 Rhabdornis inornatus | reverse complement strand
TTTTTTTTTTTTTAAGAAGGATAAAAAGAGTCCAAACAGAGTGATACTTTGTCACACAGCACTAATTCAGTTACTTGAAGCAAGGCACGCAGAGGTTATTTGCTGCCTCTAGTTACTAAAGTAAATAAATCGTGTGTAGATTAAATGCTGGGTGATGAAGACAACATTATACAGTATCTCCCGGCAGACGCTTACATTTCCGAGATAAGATACACAGCCGAAAAGGCTGATGAACTAAAGGCTTCCACATGGAACTACTACTACTACCACTACTAAAAATATCACCCAGCCATACTTGCTAAAATAAACATTTATATGCACAGATAATCCCCATGCTTCGATGCACAAACCAGCGGGAGGTGGAGAATTGCTGGGAAAAGCTGTGCCAGGGAGCGCTCTACCTGCAGGGCTCCTGTTAGGGAATCTTCTGTGGCATCATTCCCAACAGTTGGCAGGAGCTGGGACACGTTGGGAAGTGGGAGCAAATGCAGGCTGCACAGCCCGAAACTTAGAACCAGCAAGAACGACAACAGAAATAAAGGGGCACGGAGATGCTGCAGGGCTGGAGCCCCTCTGCTCTGGAGCCAGCCTGGCAGAGCTGGGGCTGCTCACCTGCACAAGAGAAGGCTCCAGGGAGAGCTCAGAGCCCCTGCCAGGGCCTGAAGGGGCTCCAGGAGAGCTGCACAGGGACTGGGGACAAGGCATGCAGGGACAGCACACAGGCCATGGCTTCCAGTGCCAGAGGGCAGGGATGGATGGGCTATTGGGAAGGAATTCCTGGCTGTGAGGGTGGGCAGGCCCTGGCACAGGGTGCCCAGAGCAGCTGTGGCTGCCCCTGGATCCCTGGCAGTGTCCGAGGCCAGGCTGGACAGGGCTTGGAGCAGCCTGGGGCAGTGGAAGTTGTCCCTGCCCATGGAAGGGAATGGAACAAGATGGGCTTTAAATTCCAACCCAAACCACCCCGTGATTCTATGCAATTCCTATTTTTTACTTGTTTTAGGAAGAAGAAAAGCTTTAATAAGTATTTTCACATCATAATTTTGATGCCGATGAGAGCATCAGACCAAGATAATAGGAGTCTCATTTCCTCTTAGGAAACTAAACGAGAAATGAGGCTTGGAAAGAAGCTCTGCAGCCAGCTCCTCTGTCACCCAGCTCCCTGGGGCATTACCCCCAGGAAACACCATTTCCCTTTTCTTCAGGGACAGAGTGTTAGGAAGCTCTCCTGGAATTAAAAACCCCCCTCCTGGTGAGTTCCCACCTCCATGAATTTCTTCTTGAGACAAAGGCCATTTTCCAAGTATGGTAGGTAGATATGTTCAGCCATAAAGAAATTTCTGGCCTACAAGAGGTATTTATATTTTTTTTCCAGTAGTCTGGGAAGATGGGATGGTGGGTATCCCTTTGCCAGAATCCAAAACATTTTAGTGTGGGGCACCAGAAGCCAGTCAAGCAACTTATTTGAGTGTTCTATGTGATAATTTGAGTTCCAGACTGCTTAGGGTGGAAAGAGACCTCAATGTCATCACTGTCATGAGCCAGAACACTTTCCTCTAGACCAGGTCACTCAAAGCCATGTTTCTGTTCAGTCTTGACTACAGGTGTTGTTTCATTTGAGTATTTTGCAACACTTTAACCCTGTTTTTCTGTCTTTTTTTTTTTTTTTTTTGTGCCTGGGATGGGAAGGCAGCACCCTGGCCTTGAGATAAACAGTACAGCCCCTGGAGATCAATAGCTGCAAGTGCTCACACAGGAAGGGCTCATCAGGTAGCTGTGAATGAAAAACGTGCCAAAATCATGCACTGGGGCTCATTACATACAAATCTTGGAATAAAGATAAGCCAGCCTAACCATATGGATATGTATGTCATACAATAGTACATGCAATTTGGGTTTTGCTCTTAAATCCTCCAAAAAAGAAAATGAAGTTAACTCTAAATATGTTTCTTTTTCTACTAAAACCATCTAAATTGGAAAGTCCTTGAGCAAGCTGTTCCTTTTCTATTCCAAATCTTAAAGCAAATTAAACCATCAATGGCCCCCAAAAGTTAGCAATCGAATTCGCCCACGGAAATGCAAGGAGACAGGTCACACTTCAATACCAGGTATTTATTTTCTTGCATTAAGTGTTCCTAGTAGACAAGTGAAAGAAAATAGCTCAATTTTTGCCTTTCACAATGTCACTTCTAAGAATGATTTTTTCAGTTCCAGGAAAGATCAATCACATTATTGCTGGCAGTAAGTAGCACTCCCACAAGCTGTTAAATTCTTTACCTGCAGATGAGTGGCTCTTGAATAGCTAAAAAACCCTGTTTCCTGCCTTTTGAAGATACGAAAGAGACTCAAAAGGATTATGAAATCACTGTAGCAGATAACCTTCAGACAGCAGCATCATCAAAAGGCAAGGATAAACAACGAAATTCATCCAGCATCTAACTGTGTAACGTCAGTAAGTTCCAAGTGGAGAAGAACGGCCTTCAGCAAAGCCAGGATCTACAGGGAGTGTTCTTGGTGAGTGTAAGGAGAGGGAATATCATGACTGACAGCAGTAATATATACATTTATATATATACATGTGTGTGTGTGTGTCTTTAACAGCACATGACACTTCGGCAGAAAGAAACCACAGATCTGGGGCAAAATTAACAAAAGTGCCAGCATGATACAGAAGTGTATTTCTCGCTTCAAAATAAAAATATCCTGCAGTCTAGACTGGGAGTCTGGGGCCAAAAAACTCCTGGGGTCACCCTGTCCAGAAGAGACAAGCTTGCCTGAAAGAAGTGCAGAAAGGGTCTGTTTGTTGTGCGTATCCTACAATCACATATGACCACCTGGAAAGATTTTTAATTGATTACTTTTTCATTAAAGTGCTTAAGACCAAGTCCTGTGAGGGAGGTATGTGGTGGGACTGAAATTGGGCTGCCCCTCTTTCTTCCCTGGACTTTGGATGTCCCCTCTTTGCTGCTCACTTCCCTCATAGCTGGCCCATGATTCCAGAAAAGTCACCATGAGGCAAATGAGGTGCTCATGGTGTTGCACAGACCAAACCCAAATGTCCAGATAGGGACATCTCTGTCTTTACAGGTGTTCCAGCCATAACAGAAGTTGTAAGTACTTTCAAACTCTCCCTGATATCAGTGAAAATTGAGGATGCTCTACCTCCTGTGGGAGCAAGTCTTGTTTCCAGGTGTATTTAAAGTACTTTAAGTTATTTTGGTATCTTGTTTTAAACAATCCCATGAGACACTTGCTTTGACTGTGTACACTGGGTTTGCACAGCATTCCACAAAGTATGGGACTACACATGAGCACTGGGTAACTCAGCCCTCTGCTTCTGTCTTCATCTCACCCATAACATTTTGAAAATTCACAAGAAAACCATAACTGGTGTTACTTATGATCTATCAATGTTAGACCCTCACAGTCCTGGAGGATTTCTTCTTCCTCAAGAGGCAGCAGTTCCTGCTCCATGGATGATTCCACATCCAGGTGGGTGGGCATGACAACAGAGGGCCATGGACCAACACCTTAGGAGTGAAAAGTCAGCTGGTCAGACTTGAGGTTTGACTGGCAGGGATAATGAGTATCAGCAAAAATATTCTCCCAGTAGTGTGAACTTTGATTTCCAGCACAGACAGATCCTCCTGCACTTCTAGCTCATGCCACTTGGGAGACAGGTTTGAACTACACAGGAGGAGGAGTTTAGGAATCAGTACCAGATGTATTTCCTGAGCAAAGGGTGCCATGGTACAGTTCTGCTGCTAAATCCTCTGAGCACAGACAACACCAATTTCTGCCCTAACCAACCTCACCTGGAAGGCTACATCTGCTGAGGAGGTTTTAATTAACAGCTATTCACCTGGAGCCAGGCTTGATAACTGTTTTCCCCAATGACCAAACCAAAGAAAAGGCAGATCGGGCAGTCTGCAAACTCTCCATGAGCAGAGCTACTCGGGCCAGTGAAACACATGGTGGCAAACAGTAAATTTTCATTTGTCCTTTGATCATGGTCCAGATGCTGCTCTGTCTGTGTCATCCACATCACTCCATGACCCAGCTCTGGATGAGTGAAGCTGAGCAAAGGACAGCCTGTGCTTGAGTTCCCAAAGGATGAACCATGTACCAGCAGGTAATTTTTGGCAGGCAAGCCAAAAATTTGAGATTAACATTCTGATGGCTCATATTTTGTCCGTCATCTCTGACAGAGGACTTGTAGAAAGATGTCTCACCTGCAGTGACAAATGAACTCATGCTTTGAAGCTAACAGCTTCCCTTGAATTGCTGTCATTATTCTATACCTTTGACTGCCAACACTGTATGTACATCTTCTTTTGAGCCAAACCTACCCGAATGACTGGATTTTATATTATATCACAAAGTGGCAGGATGAGATAATGATACGTGTCCCCTTCACATGCCACTTTCCACAAGGCCTAGAAGGGATCATCATACTTTATTTTATGATCAACGAGTCATTCATCTATATCTGCTTTGAAGCCACAATAGACTTTTTGCCAATCACTAATAGAAACTAAATAAACACAGCCAAACAGTGTCATCTATCTGTGTGGTGAGTAATTGTGAGGGGTTCCTTTTTAAATAGATGCTGAAGTAAATATAGCAATATCATTTTACAAATGCTGGCTCAAGAAGAGGTGTTGGGGAACTACAGAAGAGACATCTCCCTTAGGTATGTGCATATAGAAGTGCAAATGTGGTCCTAATGCCATTATCAAGCACATACCAAAACAGTTTAATTTGGCTTTTATTGCTCCCCGTGTGCATTCTTCAGTGTACCGTACTCATGATAGAAAAGTGCCTTTCTATTTGCAAAGCCTCGTTCACAAAAACGACCTTTTTACTGAATGTTTTTGTTCTAGCGGGCAGCCTTTTATTTCCCAAGGAGGCTGTTTGGGTTCTCTTTCATATATAAGAGTTTGTGTGAGGGTTATAACGCATGTGATGACGGGTTATAATGCAGATGCATGATCTTTCTGGACTCTCTCTCTGTCTCTCCCTCTGTCTGTGTTTATTAATGACCCTGTAGCTCTGAGCCCGAAGCACTGGGTGTTCTGGCTGACGCAAGTTATTTTGCTCTCAAGGGCAATCCTCCCTCTTGTGTCCTTGGGGCATAGCATTCACCCTCACCTCTACACCTGCCGTGTCAGGCTGTGCCCTGGGTCCAGAGGTGTAGGTTTCTCAGTGCCATATGGAGCTGCCTGCTACCTGCAGCACAGTAATTTAAATATTAAGGGTGCGTTGGTTTGGAAAGTTCAGCTCTCGGTGAGCAATACTCAATTAGCTGCAGGAAGAGGGAAGTAGAAATCGGGAAGAGGAAGCAATGGGGAATCATAAAGGGTTTTCAAATGCTTTTGTAATCGTCTGCAGATCAGACACGGGGCTGGTGACTCCCATTGATGCCTGCCAGCACAAAACCACCGTGGCTCACCCAGCCACCTGAGCGGGACTGAAAGATTTATCTCCAGACAAATAATGGAGATGGTGGTAGAGAGGGAACAGGCAGACATGAAAGACAGTGGGGCACAGGAAATTGCTTCCAGGCAGGAAACTTTGGCTCCCAAATCTGTACAAAGAAGGAAACAGGTCTCTTAGGGTTTCTGCTATTTGAGCACTGACTGTCATTGTATTTCTGCAGTTCTTCTTCACCTCCCCTCCACAGCTCAGTCCCTCCAACCTCTACAACTCACAGCCTCCTCTTTTCCTGTCAATAAAACTCTTGAACCAGAAAGGAAGAAAAACACAAACCTTTCGCAATACCTCTGCCACGGCAAAAAATTGAGTTTCCAGGAGACAAGGAGGCAGGATTCCTGGGACTTGCACCCACAGAGAGGGAAATGGCAATAGGACACAGGGCTTTGAAAGAGGACATCCTGGTTTCTTCTGCCGCCAGGAGCTCAGAGTTTGAAAGGATTATGTGGTGAAATGACACATCATTCTTTGTGTTCTATCAAATGGGGTCATGCACTCACTTTTTTAGTGAAATGGCTGTTTTATGACTGCCTGCAGATACCCAGTGGCAGCTGTGGCCAGAAATATGGGCTGGGCACAGCCCAGACTGTGGGCAGCAGGGCANTGGGACAGTGGAAGGTGTCCCTGCCCACAGTAGGGGGTGGAATGCAATAAATTTCAAGGTCCATGGCAGGGGGTGGAATGGGATGATCTTCAAGGTCCCTTCCAACCAAAACCATCCTGACTCCATGAAAACAGCTGCTACCAGCTGGGCAGTGGCACCATCTCCCCTGTGCAGCTGCAGACCTCCCAGCTCTGGTTTGTTGGGTCCCAAAGCAGAGATCCCCAAAACAAACCCTCTGAGCTGCAGTGCTTCCCTCACCCATCCTTACCCCGTGTCCCTCCTGGACCACCCAGCTCCCTGGGCACCTCCTGGGGGTGAGCAGGCTTCCCACATGGGTGTATCACTCACACTGCCATGGGTGTCCAGGAGAGAGAATTGTACTCTGAAGGGGTTTTTCTCCCCTCAGGAGATACTAAAAAATACTAGACAGAAATCTAGCTTTCTTCTGCCAAAATATATGTGAGGTGAACGCCATCTAATGCATGGTCCAGCCAGGCAAGTGCCAATAGTGAAATAAATGTTTTCAATCAGTGTCAAACAGTGTTTGAGGCATTGAGTTTTTCCTACCCAGCCTGGTGAGCAGAGATGAAGTGCCTTGGCAGATGCTGGAACAGACATCCACACTGCCCTCAGGGGCGCCTATAATGGCATGGGATTTCTGTACATTACAGCATTCCTTTAACACCATGTCATCTAATGACAGACTTGCTTCTCTTTTTTGGGGGGTAGGGAGCTAGAAATTAGGTTTGTTACGTGGTTTCCTCCCTCTTAGCTGTTTCTCAGTTTAGTTTTCAGATACACCATGGACTATGTGTTAAAGGTGAATGAAAAAAAATTAGTTCTGCCTTGCAGTAGGTGCCCTTTGGAGTCTGAGAGGGGAGTAACTGCACCTTCTGACTGGCAGTAGCTGATCTGCCCTGGACTAATAACACAGAGAGGTAATAACATGTCAGTAAGCACAGTGTAGCTGGGTAAACTGAGGAACAGGGGTGGCACAGGTGAAGAAGGGTGTAGTGGAACAGAGTGGGTACAGGAGGTGGCAGCAGGTGGGGCTGCCAAGGGTGAAGGGTGGCAGGAAAAGAAGGAGGACAAAGAGGAAGAGGAAGAAGTGGAAGGGAACCCTCAGCCCCAGGGATCCCACCGAGGCTGAGACTGGCATGGTCTGAGCAGGGCAGCACCACAGGCTGAGGAGTTATTGGGGTGATTGTGTGTTCTGTAGTGTCCCCTGTGCTGGCACTGCTGGGACACCTCCAGTGCTGGGGACAGCTCTGGGCCCCTCAGGACAAGAGAGACACCGAGGGGCTGGAGCATGTCCAGGGAAGAGAATGGAGCTGGGGAAGGGGCTGGAGCCCCAGGAGAGGCTGAGGGAGCTGGAAAGGGGCTCAGCCTGGAGAAAAGGAGGCTCAGGGGGGACCCTGTGGCTCTGCACAACTCCCTGACAGGAGGGGACAGCCGGGGGGGATTTGGGATCTTATCCCAGGGAACAGGGACAGGAGGAGAGGGAACGGCCTCAGGCTGGGCCAGGGGAAGTTTGAGTTGCAAATTGGGGAAAATTTCTTGCCCGAGAAGAGCTGTCCAGCCCTGGCACAGCTGCTCAGGGCATTGGTGGAGTCCCCATCCCCAGAGGGATTCAAAAGCTGCGTGCATGTGGCACTTGGGGACAGGGGATGGTGGTGGCCTGGGCAGTCCTGGTGCAATAGTTGGACTCAATGATCTTGGGGTACTTTTGCAACCTAAACAATTCTGTGATTTTATACACATTACCACATATTTCCCATTGTTCAACTGCAAGATGCTGTGGAGCTGTGGCATGGCTCACATCCTTTATCCCAGGGCTGCATCCCAGCCAGTGCTGGGTGAGAGCCCTGATGGGGACAGCAGGTGTGAGTTGCAGCAGGACTCTGTAGGCAGGGAGGTAGCACTTAAAATAGTTCAGGTGTACAGAAAAATGAATCCTTTCTTCTGAGACTCTGAGTAGTTTTGTGTTCCCGGTAAGTCAAAGCAATTAAGAGAGCTTTCTGGCTTTACTTAATCTAATTTACCAAATTTTTCTGTAATGAATATGTTGCAGAACAGTTTAACTAGTCTGAGCTGAAGGCACTTTCAGAGCAGTACCAATTTACCTTGCCTGCTGTTCTGCAGACTGACGTGAGACAGAGGGAGATGATGCACTGAGACTCAACTTAGGGCTCGCCAGGGGGATGGGGACAATGTGTCATGATGTTTCTAGCTGTGACCCAAGAAACGAAGACCTCGCTGTCTGTCCTTTTTATCACAGGAAGTGTCCAAGGTCAGGCTGGATGGGGCTTGGAGAAACCTGATCTAGTGGAAGGTGTCCCTGCCCATGGCAGGGGGTGGGACTGGATGGGCTTTAAAATCCCTTCCAACCTGAACCATCCCACGATTCGGTGATCTTCCCAACGGACCCAGTGCTGGTGGAGAAGCCCTGAGAGCTCTGAACTCCCACTGACAGACACCCTTTGGAGGTGAGGCTACTCTTTGTAGGAGTCAGTAAGACCTTGAGAAACCCGAGTTGCTGACTTCCTAGCACATCACCATAAACAGAGAGAGTAATGGTGATAATAATGGTAGTAATAATGACAATAGTTAGCCTGTAAGGACAATGGCTGTTGGGGCTGTGAATGGGATGGATCTTGCAAAGATCTGTTTATGGTGCCTGTGATATCAGAAAGTCTGGCAGGAGGTGTGCTGCTCAGATTTCTTAAGGGCTTTAGGAGGTGATAATTGTCTCACTTTTGCTTTAAACACCGTGTTAATTATGGTTTTAAACAATGGCTATAAAGTCATCCTTTAATTTTTTGTGAAGTGCTCTTTCCTGTCTCTGTGATTTGGGAGGCAGGTGAGTGTTGGAAAGCATTGAGAGGAAGTCACAACTAAGTACCCTCACTAGGACCAGCATACAAATAAGAATATTTTTAATTTTGCTGATTGTAATTGATACACTTTAATATCTAAGGTCTCTCTCTGAACCTGAAGGTAGAGTAACATAGGATCCATTACAGTGAACTTTTCCTCTCTGCTGTAAATCAGTTTTCTTCTCTATTCCATATGTGGTATTGGGTGGTTTGACTTTATGTCATTAAATTTTTATGTCAGCAAACCACCAAAAAATCATAAAATGAAAAAAAAAAAACCAATACACTTTGAATATTTCTGACCAAAAGTTACTTTTATATATTTGAAAAAAACCCTCAAATATTAACACATATGGGAGATGGTGAGCCGTGTTCTGCAATCTCTACAAGAGCCACAGGTACCTCAGTCAGTACAGCTGTTCTTACCTCCTCACAGAGTATGTAAATTTTCCTCTTAAATGAAGAGAACAAGTCTGGGCCTCTTTTGGATTAATCATTGCTATCAGATGGCATGCCTTCTTCCCTCCAGATAAAATGAATGTGCAGGTTTGGGTAATGTGCTTTTGAAAATCCAATCTTTAAATTACACTTTACTTCTAATACTTCTTCTTTTTCTTCACTTTATGCAATTTGGATTGTGAAATCAGGGAAGTCAGTTCCTGTCCAATCCTATATTTCTTGTTTCCCTGAAACTCCCCTACTTGAGGTTGAAAGAAATTTTCTCATCCTGAAGGTAGTACTATCAGACAGAGCTTCAGTTTCATTTTAGTGCTAGCTACTCTCCCATTCTCAAGCAATTTCCATCACTCGGAAATTTCAGGGAAAAAATCAATTCCCAGCAGGTTGCTTTACCTGGAACTAAGCCATGTGCAAGACTGTCATGAAAGCATTTCTGTTGGGTTTAATATCTGTAGAAAGTTATTAAAGAATCCCAACCCTACATTTAGACAAATGAGGACTTTTCAATTATCTGTTTTAATACACTGGCTCTACTAATTCATAAATGATCGGGTAAGAAGAGCTATTCCTACTGTCTAGACTACCCACCTGAGTAACTCGGGGCAGAAGGACTCCCTGCATCTGTACAGGTTTAAACCAGCTGGAGCTCATCTGCTGAATACCACCAAAACCTCATTTCACAATTATTATTGACAAAACATCCACCACAACCAGTGGTTAATTACTCCACCTGGATCATTACTCTTGAAAAATGATGCTTCACTTCTCAGTTGTGTCCTCCTAGCACAGCATCTACTTTTTCTTTTTTTTTTCACCCATGCAGGTATTTCGTGACTAAGTCATTGCAGATAAAAGACATTACTTGCCTCAGCTGTCCTTCTTTCCTTTAAAAGAAGCATCTTTTAATTATTTGCATGCATCTTCTCCCTTCTCTCTCACACACTTCGAAAAGGCGTATCACATGTAAATCCAAAATATTGTAATATAGACCTATAATGCTCCCAGAGAGCTGGAATATAAAGAAGCATCTAATGATTTTGTTATTGTGGGTATTTGTATTGGATTTGAGAACAAGAAATCCAAACTGTGTTCCTTGAAGCAGACTGTTGTGCAGTGTAACTGTGATACTCCACATGTAAAAGGTCAGGGCTTCATAAAGTCCTTGATAGCAAATGTCTGATAGTTGGACTATTTTTTTTTATGTCAAGCTGCAGGTCAGAAAGAGGAACACTGATGCTGAACAACTCACCATAAACATGGGAATTTTCTTTTTACAACAGGCCAGTCCTTGTCTCTGACTGGACAAAATTCCTGTTAGCATCACTGGGAATTTTGCTTGGTAAAGTCTGTGAAAAGCATAGGCTGTTATATTGCCATCTGTGAGGACATGACTAATGTTTGAGGGAGAGAAATCAGCTCCACAGTGCATCTGGCCAGGCCACTGCAATAAATACAGAGAGACATATAAATGATGGTAAGGTTACGACCTATCCCATTAAAAAGGAAGGAACTCCAAAATTACACCCCTACCTGCCAGCAATAGGAAATACAGAAGCTGGAGTTTTTCCTCTTGCTTTGCTTGCTACTCTCCCATCCCTTTTACAACTATTTCCTTCTGTCAAAAAGGATTTGGGGTGGTTTTGTTTGATTTTGGTGAGGCAGTTGTGGGCTTCTCCCGCTGGAAAACTGATCTGCAGGGCAGTGGCACCTCAGCCTCCTCTTCTGGGTGAGAGGAGGGGCACATCCCTGCCTTGTGGCTGCATCTGAGTAGCCCATCTCTCGGGAGCTGATAAATTCCCCTAAAGCCAGGATTCAGGGTTTGGCTTGATAACATTAGGACTGAAATGCTGCTTTTAAGTGATGGACACCCCACCCTTCCCCAATGCTCCTGGGCATTGGTGTTGCAATGTTGTATGTGCCAGAATCCAGGAGGCAGTGGATCCTCACTTGGGATCCACCCTGAGGTCCTGGAATTGTGGAAACACAGAGTAGTTTGGGTTGGAAGGGATCTTAAAGATCCTCTGGTTCTGATCTCCCTGCCACGGGTAGGTCTGCAGGCAAATGTGGCTGAAACCAGAAAGTCTCTGTCTCCCCTGAGGTGTCAGAAGGAGGAATCACAGGGTAAGAAATACCCCTAATTCTCATGTCAGCCACAGCTCTTTCCATACAGCCCATTGTCTGACCCAGAGATCCCCATAGGTAAATACAAATAAAACATTGCAGCTCATGCACATGTACTTACTCGAAATAAAGAGGATTTCGATTTACACTACTGAAACTGAAATACTGAAAGAGGGATACCAGCTCTACTGTCCACATGTGCTTACCTTTAAAGTGCTCCAGCAGAGCCACTTTGCTGTTACAGAAAGAAAAAATTCACTTTTTGAGGGCTTACACACCAAAAAAAATCTGAAAACTTGTATTACTAATTTGGACATCTGAAACACAGAAGTACAGGTACAATACAAATGAAGAGTTACAAATAAGATGGTGCATTAACATTGTATATTTTATATTAACATTGTGTTAATTTAACATTAACTCTGCTAGATCCTAAGGAGCTAGGTAGGTACAGGCAAAGGCACTGGGATCTCTGGGTTGGACTGCTGAGGAAGAAGCCAGCCTTTTTCTCATCATAGCATGTCCTAGCTAAAGGGATTTTCAATCTTTCCTTTTTCTGTAAAATCAAATATTGCAGCTGTCTCCATTCCTCCCCTTTACATCTTCCCTCCAGCAGCCCTGTGTCTCCTCTGCCTCTCCTGTGGCTCCCAAATGACACCGCGTTCTCCTGCCCAGCTCCACCATCATCCCTTCCCAGACTGTCTGACCTAAATCCCTCTCACCTCCTGGTCATAAATCCCACTGGTGACATTCATCAGGAGCTGGGCTGACCCTTGTCCCCACCGGTGACACAGCACTGCTCCCACGGGTAATTTGAGGGACAGAGGCATGGCAGCTCTGTGGACACTGAGTATGTCAGTGAGTGGCCACCAGAGAGGTCACAGAGGGCAGGCACTGCTCCTGTGGCCCACCTTGGCTTGTCATGGCCGTGGGACACCAGGTCCTTTCTGCCAGCAGCACTTTCCCTCTGGCAGCAGCCCATGTTGACTCTTCCTTTCCCTGCAGCACACCGGGTCCTGATCCCTGCACCATCTACATTCCTCTTTGATGGATGTAGTTACACCGGCATCTTACATGGCAAACAGCAAGTTCTCCTACTAAAACTAGGCAGACATATAGTTTTAATATGCACTTATATATGTAATTTCCTTTATGTTGGCATAAGGGAGACTGCCCTGTGTTTAACCCCTTCCTACCTACCAAACCTAAACACTGCAACAGCTGTGTGGTCAATTCATCAAGCTAACAAAATCTGAGCCAGCAAAGCATATAGTCAGAGTCAGGCATGTGTGAGTGCCCTGATGGATCAAAATATTCCCATGTCGGAATGAACCCACAGGGGCAGCACGGGTGCCCGTCAGAGATACTGCTGGACATCTGATTCGGATGGCCCAACCCCCAGGGCTCAAGAGAGAAATGGTTTTCCCCATGGCTGGTAAGCACTGGCAAGGATACATCTCATCTCACCAGGCATTTTTCTCATTTTTCTCACAGAATGATGTGGGCTGGAAGGGACCTTAAAATTCACTTAATTCCAACCCTTTCTTTCATGGGCAGGAACACCTTCCACTACCCCAGGTTGCTCCAAGCCCCATCCAGCCTATCCTTGGGCACTCCCAGGGATCCAGGGGCAGCCACAGCTGCTCTGGGCACCCTGTGCCAGGGCCTCAACACCCTCACAGCCAGGAATTCCTTCCCAATATCCCATCCATCCCTGCCCTCTGGCACTGGAAGCCATGGCCTGTGTGCTGTCCCTGCATGCCTTGTCCCCAGTCCCTGTGCAGCTCTCCTGGAGCCCCTTCAGGCCCTGGCAGGGGCTCTGAGCTCTCCCTGGAGCCTTCTCTTGTGCAGGTGAGCAGCCCCAGCTCTGCCAGGCTGGCTCCAGAGCAGAGGGGCTCCAGCCCTGCAGCATCTCCGTGGCCTCCTCTGGACTGGCTCCAGCAGCTGCACATCCTTGTGCTGTTGGAGCCAGAGATGGGTGCAGTGAATTTCCCCTTGTACCCACTTTTACTAAATCTTTCCCAACAGACCGGCCTTGGAGTGGCTGCCAGTCAGGAACACCTGCACTGAAATGGTGATTTTAGCTCGCAGAGCTGTGTGACAGGAGTGAGCATGAGATCCTTGTCTCCCTGTGCCACTCACCACAAGGAAAGGTTGCCTGAAGAATGCTTTTCTTTGCAGACCTTGGGTTTCATAGATTGAATCTGCTCTCTTGACATGAGCTGCTGGAGTGGAAGGAGACTGTCTACAGCCAAAACAGCGTCATAACCCAGACTTTGAACGTTGCTTGAGAGCTCTGCTCTCAAAATAAGGCACAAAAATAGAAGCAGGGCCACAAGCTTAGCTATTCCTAATGTGCACAAAAGGATGGGAGAGTGCCAGGAGCCAGCCTGCGCTGCCTCTGCCCTGCCTTCAGCCTGGCTTGCTCTCTCCTACCTCCCCTGACTGCCTTTTCACAGCCGTGAAAAGGAGAGACATACCCCCAAAAGAGCAAAGTGTGTTTGTTATTGACCCTCGCCTGGAAAGTGTATGAAGAGGGATCAGCTCTGTTTGTTTGTACCCGGTAATGATGTCAGGAAAAGCGATTTTTTTTTCCCAAGTCTGTTTTTATCCCCTTTGTTGGAAGTGCCTTTGGTGAGTCTCACACCCTGGTGCTGTTAGCAAAACAATTAGGTTAACAGTGCCTTGGCTCCAACTGTCTGTCAAAGGCTGAATTGCAATGCAAATTAACTCGGCTTCAGCTCTTCAAAGCCAGCTGGGTTCAGGAAAGGTCCCCAGAAACCCCCGTGAGAATGGAGGGCTGGGGCTGGGGAGGGTGGGCTCGGCGGGATTTTACATCCAGGACCTAATATATCGCAATACGTTGTGCAAACACATTATACAAATGCAATACGTTTTATAAATCCTTTCGGTACTCAAAAGGGACTTAGAAGAGAGACTTTCTAGTAGGGCCTGAAGTGACAGGACAAGGGGTGATGGTTTTAAGCTAAATTAGGGGAGATTCAGACTATGTAGCAGAAAAAAAAATCCTTGTCTGTGAGATGGGGAGGCCCTGGCATAGGGTGTCCAGAGCAGCTGTGGCTGCCCCTGGATCCCTGGAAGTGTCCAAGGCCAGGTTGGACAGGGCTGGAGCAACCTGGTCTGGTGGAAGGTGTCCCAGCCCTGACAGACGAGGTGGAACGAAATGAGCTTTAAGGTCCCTTCCAGTCTAAACAATTCCTGAATTCTATGACTCAAACGTATTTTATTTCTCCTCAGGGATTAACAGTGCCCTTCATGCTTTTCAGGACAGGTTTCTGGCCCAGGGTGACATTTAAGCAAATACATCCAGAGCAGGGCAGGCTATAGGTATCACCCTGCTTTCCAGTGTCCCCTCAGCCCAGGTCCCATTCCCATACTTATCAGATTCATTATGCTTATTTCTGTATTTTCCATATGGCCACATACATATGGTCTGTTTAAACAAGTTTGCAGGGTTAATTGGAAAGCAGTTCTTTATCAGTTATTTAATATTTAGCACTTCTGGGGCGATTTTCACTTGCAGAGTTCACAAAATCAGGCAAGTGCTGATGGTCCAGCTGTACCTGTGGGAAACCAGAGGTGCCAAAGCTCGGGTACCTACCAAGGAAAGGCAGGTGCCCAAGGTCACCTGGAAAACCTATGGCAGGGTCAAAAAATTATGTTAACTCCTGGACCCCATTCCTGTCCTCCACCTCTTCACAGCACACTCCACACTCTGCTTTTTGTTGCTTCCTTCATGACAATAAAGTAATTGTAGCTGTCAGTGCTGAGGCAAGTGGAACTACAAAGGGGGAAATAAAAATGTATCATATCCATCACAGGGTAAATAGAGTGAGGCTCTCTGAGGAAGTGAGGAAATCAGCCTCAGTGTATGCGAGGTCACTCTGGAGGCCGTAGGACAAGATTTTGAACTAAAAAAAAACCTACTCAAATTCAGTTTTTCAGGGCGCAGAAGGCATCATTTTAAAAGCAATGGGACTTTTTTGCACGTGCAGAACCAAATGCTGATGCTGTTCTGATTTGGCCCCTGCTGTCACCCAAAGACTGTAGGGCTGTGCCCTGGGCTCCCCTCCTGCTTTTTATTTGGAGGTGAAGCAAGGAGTCAACCGCCCTCCTCAGACTCCAGCTTTGTAATGAGGCTTCCTAAATTATTCTTTCTGATGCCAGCAAATAACATTCTTCCCCTCCCCAGTGTTTTTCTATTTATCTGGATTTTGAGCAGATTTTGTACCTGGCTAGGTATAGTCTGGTTAGCGCTTAATAAGCCTGCCCCCAAATCCAGCCACTTTCTGACTAATTTAGATCCAGATTCTGCAAATGCCGGGCCTGTTTGTAGCATCCCTGACCGGCTCATGTGAATACATTCACAACTGTGCACTTAAATCATCCCTGCCCTCCTGCCTACCCCAAATTCAAGCATCCAGGACGAGCACCTCGGGGATGCCCTGCCTGTTAGTTTTATGTGTGCTCTATCTGGCGTCACGTTTAGTTGGGTGCGTTCGTTTTGGGTTTGGCTTTGGCTCTGAATTTGAGCTGGGCTTGCCTGTAGCAACCACGATTTAAGAGTCCTGGCTTCTACTTCCGACGCGATAACTGCCTCGGAGAGTGACCTTAAAACAACTCATCCGCCCGCAGTTATTCTGTGAAAAAGGAGCTGCTCCTCCGTGGGAGTGCGTGCAGGACGGGGACCCCTGGGGAGTTCTGCTGCCCTGCCAAGCCTGGCGCTAGGAAGTCTGGCCGGACTTCCCAGACCGGCCGCAGAGCTCACCAAGGCTGGACGAGAGCGCAGCCTCTTGGCGGCTCGGTTTTCCTCACCCTCTGCAGGTCCAGAGCTGGAACGGGGGAATCTGTGGAGCCCCCAGGGTGCCGGGCGTTGCCGCCGCTAGTAGTACCCGTAACGAGAATACCGGAGTGCTACGTGCCCGTCATTTCTGCTTCGTGTTTGGAATCGGAGCGTACCGAGCCTCCGTGGTGTATTTTCCTGTCCTTTGGTGACAGGTGCTGTAAAAGCACAAATTATTATTATTATTATTATTATTAT